>JAVLUZ010000756.1:0-15538 GCA_036768485.1 Mermis nigrescens | reverse complement strand
AAGCACATGTAGTTACAAGAAAATAATAAGAGTCTGAATACACCAAACCATGAATGAAGGGACCAGAAGAAGTATCAGCAACTCCAAAAGCGTGTTAAATCTGAGAATGAAAGCACTTTCAGAAAAATACTTTGTGAATTGTATCTTAAAGTTGAAGTAAATGCCTTTAGATGCCAAGAGGAGGTTTGATAGAATTTTTGTTCCAAAGGAATATTTTTCTGTTTTCTGATAAAATGGATAAACTTGAAGTCATCTTTGAATCTTCCTTGTTTGGAATTCTTTATATGGATAAAGTTGTTGGAAATGTTTAGTATTTGGAAAGCAAAGGAGAAGGGAAGAGGATTTCTTTGCAGAATACAAGCATTCAGAATATAATTTGTGAAATGTATCTCAATGTTTGTCTGGGATATCATACACATTATGAAACAGGATGGAAGGTTATGTAGTATTAGATTGAATAGTTTGAAAACTGTTTCACTTTAATTATTTTAGAATCATTTTGGACTTTTGGTGAAAAATTATATTGAAGGTTGCTGAGAGGATGCTTTGAAACAGTAATGAACATCATTTTAGCTTTAACCAAAATATTATTTTAACGTTTAAACAAATTATGTGCATAGATGGCAGCAGGAAAACTCTGGGGGGTCTAGCAGAAATTATCAATTTTCGGGGTCCGCCAGGATTCTGGAGGTCCAGAGACCCCCCACGCCCATGTGTGATTATGTGCCTAAAAAATTATAGGTTTCTGTTTTTTTGAATACATTCTGCTCTTCTGAATGTTATTCGCCTTGTAAATACTTGCTCTTCAGAATACATTCTGCTCTTGTGAATAGCCTTTCTGCTCTTCTGGAACCCACAATCTCGTTATTGCTATCAATGTTATACAGCTCTAAATGTAGGAACGACAAAATATCGCTGACGAAGCTTTTTGTGATTTCTGAATGTGTGGATTGGAATGACTGAATTCGTGACTAATACCGTCAAGCAGCTGCGCTTTTATTGCGCATTGTGCTTACTACAGCAGTAATATTCCAATAGTCCAATGCAGTGATTTTAATGAATTGTACTACTATCTATCGCAAAGGTGATGAAATCAGTTTGTGCATGTTTTGCTAAAATTTTTGTGATTTCGTTTCTGTTTTTCAGTTCTAGAATGCATTAAATAGGAAGACTTTGGTAATGATTTGCAACTCTTACGTATGTTTTTATGGCTGAGATTAGAACGATAATTTGGCCAATTTTGGAGATATGTATTTACATTAAATCTAGACTTTATGATACATATATTTTCCGGCTGGTTGCAGAATATTTCTCGAGCTTAAGCCTGAGAGCTGCAAGAATTATCATTCGAGCTCGCCAACTCGCGCTCGGCTCGGCCAGGTTATCTTCGGACGGCAAGGCCTCGAGCTCTAAGCTCGAGCTCAGTTGAGCGCGATGTCGAACTTAAGCTCGAAGCTGGAGCGCGCGAGCTCGAGCTTTAGCGCTCGAGCTAAGCTCTGAGCTCGAGCTTAAGCGGAGCCAAGGCGAATCCTTTTTTATTCTGTTACTGAGCTCGAGCGTCGCTAGTTAGCGCTGAAATATAGTTAAACCGGCTAAGAGCCAGGCTTTAAGCTCGAAGTGCTCAGTTTATTCTTATTCTGAAGCGGTCAAAATAGCCCATAAAACGTCTTTGGGGGTAATGTCTCATGTCTTTAAAGCATTATCACTTCATTTTGATTATATTTCATGACTTTTTGCACCAAGAATTTACAGGAATTGATTAATTTTTTATCAAGATTGCAAAAGTGTACATAAAGTAACTAATCCGGCTCGCCAAGCGCAAGAAAAATTTGACATTTTCACTAATTCTTATGTCAATCAATAATGCAGAACAAGACCAATTCACTCAAAATCGCGTGACAATACCTGTTCTAGCTGACATCTCAGCGGGGAGGGGTGCGGTGGGTCACTCACCACTTCCAGATGAAGTCGTGTGTGAAAATCACTCTGATTGACTTGATCTTAGAAGAAGTAGTGAGCCGAGAACGATTTTTAAAGATATCGCATGCCTGTTCCAAGTCAAAAACAGTGATCAACTCTCTACCTCTACTTTAACATAGACAAGGTTAGTGCAAGAAGTGATGGTCGGTGTTGCACAGTAGTGCAAAATTTCAAAAAACAGTTTAGAAGTCTCACCAATTTCTTCTAAAAATTGTATTTCGTTATCGAAAACAGCTTATGAAAGTCCTGAGCCCGTTTGAATTCCACATGATGATGAATTTTTCATCTCTATGAAAACTCAAAAATTGTGGGGTCCGAATTGGGCAATATCCAAAAATACAAAATCACTTGTTGTCAGCTTATGATAAACTTTCATCAGAAAATTATTGAATTAAACGTACATAAGTATTTCAATTGGCATATTTCTGTTCATTTATTATCTTATGCTCTTTTAATCAAATTCAGATTATGGTTATCGAGGAAGAAGTTATGCTTGTATACAAGGCACGATATTCAATTAATGTTGTTAAATCCGAATTTAGACATTTTACTGCTTTTGTCCTCAAAAATTATGCAGAAAATGTTCTGTCAGGCCTGTACATTTTGGCTCTGTTATTCGAATTACTGCAGCGTTAAACTTTTATATGGTCAAATTCTACACCATCACAACTTACGGTCGCAGCATCCATAAAGAACTGACTTCTGATAAACGTGTCGAAATAAAAGTTTTCAACAAAGATGACCATTATTATCCTGAATCACCGAAAGAGAGCAAAAATATCATCCGGTTCCTTTGTGCGATTGTTTCCTCAAAATGCTTACGGCTTTGTCCGCTGATTTAGATTAATGATCTTTTGTTTTGTATGTTATTGACTAATTGCTTCGTTGATTAGCGATTACACCAATATCCGTATTTTTGGCTCTGAATCATGTATTTCGTACTAACAGCACACTCAAAATAAACCAATTAGCGTAATACCGATAGTTTAATGCTATTTATAAATTATTTCAATGTACTGTGCCACCACTGACCATACCGCTTGATCCATTCGGCGCTTCTCTTTATGGAAAATAGGAAATTGATCAGTGACTCAAATCTAAAATGACTGGTATTCTTAACTCTTTTACCTACGAAAATACCACTGACGGATTTAAAGCAAGGGCGGGAGACTGCCACTGTCGTCAAATGATTTTCAGGGTCAATGAAGATCAGATGTATCCCTTTGAAGATTCTACGTCGAGAATATCTTTTCAATTTTTCCGAAGGAAATCCAGGGCTGTCCGATAGTACTGGCCGACATTTCTACCATTCTTCAAGCTTTGAAAAAACCAAACAAGGCCAAAGGGCTCTGTGCACACAAAAATGTTCCTGGGAAAGAAAGTAGATTCAATTGCTCTGTTACCTGAATGCACACACAAATAAAACCATTGCTTCTATCCGGCCTCACAAAGAAGACGTATTTCCCGTTTCGAAGGCCTCAAAGAGCGCTCGAAACAAATCTCCAAATATCCGCTTCACAGATTTGATACAGTTTCCAAACTACTCTGAATGAAAGGTATACTCGCTGAGTTCATCTCACCGGAGGGAAGTCAACATCCAAAGGAAATGAATACATCTATGAAGATCCGAAGACATTTGAAATGGCGATTTGACACAACAGAGATTCTCTGTTACTTGAATAAATGGCTTGTTTGAGGACATGAAAGCAATCTTTGCAACGAGAGAATGCTTCTGAAACATGGGAAAATGAAGACAATGAAGGAAGGAAGTGGTCTGAATATCCAGTTACAAACAAAATCATTTTGACAATCAATCAATAGGGAATCAACACTGTTAGTTGAGATCGCTTCCTGAGAAAAGGAGTTCTGCTTCTGCCATCTAGCAGAAATACGAAGAAATATTTCCAACGAATGAGAATAAACCAATGAAGGCAAGAAATGAACATTCAAGGCTTTGGGAGACAAAGGACAAATGAAGGATAATGAGACTGGATGAGTTGAGGCTGTCTGAATGCGTGACGTTATTCAGGTTACATTAGCAGTGGTCTCAATGGCCTTCATCTGATGTATACAATCAAAAGCTAGTTTTAAAATGCTCAATAAACATAAGCTAATCAAACAATTCTTTCTTAGAAACCATGATTAGACCATTTAGTTAAATGCTGAAGAGTAAATTGGAATATATGTTTTGCCTTTGAAGAGCTGTGAAAATGTTGTCAGCCCATATGAGGCCTACAATGAAAACTGCATGACTAAGATTTATGATTTATTTCAAATTTATATAAATGAGAAGCCTTTTTTTGATTGGCAGAATGGAATACAGAATAACTGTTGTCTCTTAAATTGCAGAAGCTGAAATTATTAATGCTGCAAAGGAAGAATAGTGGTATCTGCATTCAAAACACAGTCAGAATATTACCAACAAAGGCAGGAGAAATGCTATCTGCTGAGCTCTATTGATTGGCATAAAACAACTCGAAAAAAACAAAAAAAATTAAAACAGAAATTATGGAAAGGTGTAGCTGGTTTTGCCATTTTTACGTTGCTGGCAGATGCCATTCTGGGGGGTGCATACCCCACGCTCAGGTACGGTTAGTACGTATTGAATGCGACGGTCATGCCAAGATACCTACATGCAGTAGATAGGTATGTGCATGTACCGGGTAGTCTGACAGTCAGTTTCCTTACCACGACTGCACAAAACAATTCCTGAAGTTCTAAGTTTTTCATTGCAGTTTCCGGATTCTATCGACTGACTGGTCCTTGACAAGCGATAGTCAATTTCTGAAACTTTGTGCATGGAAATCAATTGTCAACGATCAATAGCGAGGGAGCTACAAGGGATTAGTTTCTGAGGCAGCCTACTGCAATGAAATTTTGTAAATTAAAACTTTGTTTGCTTATCGATTGACTGTGCGCAATATCATGGTTGCTGCATCATGTTTAAAGCCGCACTCCGTAATCAGAACAGAATCCCACTCCACTAAAATTTACAATCCACGCACAAGGTATCCGTGAAACAGACTGTAGAGAACGAATTAAATGACGCTTCAAGGAAAGAATGGGATATTATTGACTCATATTCTGACAAAAGAAACGTGTTTTTAAAACTAAGCTTTTTGATTGTGTCTTTGTTAATTCTGATTGAAAGTTTTTTCCTCATAGATTGTAAACACTAAATTAGGCATTACGGAAAATTGCAGTGACTTGAAAACAAATCTGAATGTCCATTCATTATCTAATGCCACAATTTCTTATTTTATTCACTACAGAAAGCCTTTGTGTCCATTTCAACATACCTCGTGCATACACAGTAGTTCTTTAGACGATTTCGTAAATCTAGCTTACTGAATGACCTGAAGGCAACAATGGCGATACTGTGCACAAAGGTAGTCTGAGGAAGTATATGAAGTTTTACTGTGCAAAGTTGTCATTCACAGTAATCTGTCGAATGGAAAGTACTTTTGTAACTGCCCGTAGATCGCTGAAAATTGATTTCCATGCACAAGGTTTCGTGAAAACTACTATACAGATCCCCACAATCCCAACGGACAAGTTTGGCCATTACAATATTCGCGATTCAAGTTTAAAATTTACAAAACTTGATTCACGATTTGACCATTGTTACATGACATACGAAAAAAGGCGGAGATATGTTTGCTTATGGGTGAATATCAAGATGCTTAAGTCCATTTTGATTTTCATTGTGGGTATCAACGTAGTTTTGAGCAGCTTGTGCTCCACTTTTGACTCTTTAAAGAACAAAAACATATAACTTTCCAGTGCTCTTCGAGCATTTTTCCAACTAGTAGAATTAATGCGCTGTCATGTTAGCTAAAAATCTCATTTAAGCTTTCATTACTGTATTTGATCAGTCATTCGTCACGGAAGTAGAATTCAGTTCAGCAATCAGCACGGTTTTTTTCCACTTTTTGGTCTATTAGTCAACCAAAATTTTTGGAAATGGAAAAAAATTTTTGGGCTTGCTTGGCATTGTGAAATATTTTTGTATTGTTAAAAATGCGTTTCAGAGGGTAAAACTTCAAAAGTTTTTCAGAATTCTTACTTGTTATTAATCTTTAAGCCTCGCCGTACCAATTGCAGCATTTTTATCGGCAATCTGGTCTAGAAGTTCACTACGATTGAAAACCTTACTTCTCATTGGATTTGGTTAGTTTTTGTAATGAAAAAATGCGTTTTAGAGAAGAAGAAAGAAAGAAAGAAAGAAAAAGAAAGAAAGAAAAATTTTATTACTAATACCAACACTTAAAATACAAAATGACAAGATATATAATAAATGCAATTACGAATTAGTAAAGGGACATGCGAGTCAATGGAATGACAAGTTTTACGCGCGCCCCACAAGATATCTAGATAAATCAAAGTTTGCTAATCTAGATTTAAATATGTTTAGGTTAGGGGAAGAAGCAATGAAGTCAGGAAGATCGTTCCAAACTGCGATGTATTTGTAAAAGAAATCAAACTTTTCTAAATTAGAATGTACAGTAGGTATGACTAATTTAAATCTATTAATGCTACGGGTAATATTATGATTAAATACAAAAAATCATCAGCTTCCAAACATGATTTATGACAAATAATTTGATACATCATTACACAGACAAATCTGCAAGCGTCTTAATTCAAGTCTGCACAATTTAAGTTGTGTTAAACGATCCTCGTAAGAAAGAATATTATTATAGCCAAAAATATATTTAGTGAATCTACGTTGAACAGCTTCCAATCTATCTATATCCTTAAGAGATAGAGGTTCCATACACTGCAACAATACTCTAATAAAGGTCTAACATAACAACTATAAGCTTTAACAATGATTACCTTCATCACGTAAACAAATGATTTGCATTAAAATACATCAAAAAGCTTTTTTAATCAAAGAATTATAATGTTCCTTAAATTTTAAATTTCGAGGAATCAAAACTCCTAAATCACGGACAAACGGATCACTAGAAATAATTTCCCCATTTAGTCTATAAACAGCTTTTTGATTATTATTACCCAAATATAGAATTTGACTTTGGTTCGAGAAATAGGTAAATCCCATGCAATTGCCCAGTCAATAATCTTATCTAAATCAGACTGTAATAATTTACAGTTACGACTAATATTGAAAATTTTGATATCATCTGCGAACATATAAACCGTACTACAAATATTATCACATATATCATTTATAAAAATCGAAAAGAGCGTAGGTCCAAGGACACTTCCTTGGACGACTACATACTGGTAACAGGCACATAATCTGAAAAAGACTGATTAACGCGAACACATTGGGAACGATTAAACAAATAGGCCTAACCATGCATACAAATTACCGTTTATTCCATATCCGTTTAACTTAATAAGAAGTTTCTTCCATATTTACTTTATCAAAAGCTTTAGAGAAATCTAAATATATTATATCAACAGTTTCTTTTTTAGCTAACGACTGAATCCATGAAAATTTACACTTTAACAATTGTGTTTCACAAGATTTATTCTTTTGAAAACCAAATTGATAAGAGATATTGGTTTATTAACCTTAAGAAAGTCTAACAATTGACTATTTATAATTCTTTCCATAATTTTGGCAATAGAACAACTAAGCAGAAACGGGCTCTGTATTATCCACTAATGCTGGATCCCCCTTTTTTAATATTGGAATAACATATTGCTATGCTCACACAAGCTCAGGAATATTTCCAGACAGAAAAGATACAGTGAAAATACTAACTAACGGCTTTATCATTTGAAACGACAATTTTTTAATAAAAAGATTACATATGCCATCGGGACCAACTGCAATAGACGTATTTAGATGGTTAATGGCTTCCAATACGCGATCCTCACTAAAGATAACGTCAGAAAGCGAAAAATCACAGCGCTTCTGAAAAAGAAAATTCGCGTTAGTAATGTCACTAGAAAACACTGAAGCGAAATAATCATTAAAAATGTTAGCCTTGCGTAATGAATCGGTTATAACATTATTATCAGAAAATGTTAGAGGAGGAATTTCACCGCGACTTTTTAACCTATTATTTACAAAAGTATAGAAAGCTTTAGGATTATTATTCTTGAGCAATTTGTTTTTCTTGAGAAGAGAAATAATCATGAATAGTTCTACGTAGAACCTTACAATGATTTCGATATTTAACTTTAGTTCCTGGAGTTTTACACCTTTTCTACTTATCCCATAGAGAACGTTTTTTAAGAAATAATTTATGTAAGCTTTTAGGGTATTTAAATTTAATTTAGCCCTAAAAGTAGGTACAAAACTAAAAATAAGAGGATTTAATATACTTAAAAAAAACATTATACATGTCATTAACTGTTGAACATGTAGAAAAAATGTCAGGCCAAGAAACAGAGGATAAAAAGTAGCTATACTCTCGTAGTCCGCTTTATTGAAATTTAAGCAATGGTTTATCTCCATCTTGAAAAGTTCTAGTTAAAATTTCAAAAGAAATCGAATTATGGTCGCTTGTTGAAAAAGGAGGAAGAACCTGGATATTAAAAACGTTATATGCAGCAAATACTACATCAATCAAAGTACTTATCGTGAGTATTTTCTTTAACTAACTGTTGCAGATCCACTGAGCTGATAAGTAATCAAAAAATAATTCGTTTAATGGATTAAATGTAAAAGTACCATGAAACCAATCAATTTTAGGCAAATTTAGATCCCCTACTATAATAACGGGATGACAACTATTAGTAGCCCATTCAATTAAATTACATATCCGAAGTGCAGTATCAAAATCATACTGAGGAGGTCTATAAACTAACAAACATCTTATAACATCTCCACCTTTTAAAATTTCAACTACTAAAGTATCAGACACAAACAGAGAAGCAGGAACTTTAACGCATCGAGCATAAAGATGAGGTTTAGCAAAAATTAAAACTCCACCTCCCCGCTTATTCTTAGCGATCTGATCGGAGAATAATATAATTTTTTAACGGACATAATAGACTGCCGGAAATAGATTCATTTAACCAGGTTTCACAAAAATAATATATCAGATTTTGCAGTATTTAACAGAAAGTGAAGTTCCCCTAACTTATTCACAATACTACCGAGAATTACATAGCAAACATTTAATATTAACAAAATAACGGGGCGAATTTACCTAAATATTAGACGCGTGTTGACCATGTTGAGCACGAAATTTGGGATTAGATGGTTTAGGGGCTGTAGAACGAGGATCATAGACTTCAGTACAGTTTTTCTTCTTCACACAGTCATCCCTAAAGTCGATATATAGATTAGTCTCGCCCGCGTCCAATCGTTGGTGCAACTCGTCGTTAAGTTCACGCTGACGTTTTCGCTGAAGAAACGACAAATCCGGTTGCGCACGTAATTTCGAGTAGACGTTTGTTGGATTTGCAGGGCGGACAACTTTGTTGATAAGACCAATAAAGCGACATTGAGCACGTGGCGAAGAGACAAACTTTCAGAAACTGAGGTTTGTCTGAATATTTGGGACACGTCTCTAAATACCTGCGTTATATCGGCAGATGAAAAATCAGAGTCTTTATTATAATCATCAATTAAAGATTCAACCGAAACAAGGTCATCGTTAGATTACGGCTAAACCAAATACGACCAGCATTTGACTTTTTTGATTCACGTTCTAGACCATCTTGAATTAATAAGCCTATATCGACGATGCTGGGTGACGTAGAAGCGACGATTTTGATTCAGTGAGTTTAGACGAGATTCTAAAGTAGCCATCTTAGCCTGGTAAAGCAAGCAAATTTTCGAACAGGGGTTTACACAAGGAGCAAACGAATGGAAAGAGTAAGAAGCGTCAATATAGGACGAACTATTGAAATATGAAATAAGTGCTGATGGTAGATTAAGGCACTCAGCATGTGCCCACTTATGACATAGTCCACATTGAACAGCCCAAATATGACTATCCAGTACTGTCTCCGCGCAAAATGACACAAAGACTATTATTGTCATCTTCTGTATTAAGGAGAGTAAAATTTCCCGTTCGTTGCGGTGGTGATTTAGAGTGTTGATTGTTGATGTAAATTTTTGATCCGCAATTTTTACCGCCCATAATGTGTATTGTAATATATCGATAAAAAAGCTGCAATTGGCGCCGGCGGCTTGATAAAAAGTAGATAAAAACGCATTGTCAATGTAACATAATACACAATCTGCATAAAACAAAGTATGTAGCATAAAGCAACAGATAATACGATGGTACCAGGAGCGTAAGGCACAAATGCTCTTACGTACGCCCCTTAAGATAAGCACTAAAATCAATTTCCGATATCATATTCCTAAAAGCTATTGGGTTATTACAGTCAACTGTATTCTGCGGGAGAATGTTCCAAATTTTAGCCACCACTGCTCGCAAAGTCATGTTTTCTACAATCTAAACGTGATTGTGTTCGATGAACAGTTTCATGTTAGTCTCACGTATCTAGTACTTCTATCAGGTGCAAGCTCAAAAAATTCATTAAATGTCAATGATTTTGTGCTTAACAATTTTAAAGGCAAAAACAAGATCAGTGTGGATACTTGACGGGGTTTCGAGTCGTTCTAAGTTTAGGATATTCAATCTTTCATCATACGATAAAGTTTTATTCCAAAATAATTTTTTTGTAAATTTTCTTTGTACTTTTTCAAGTCGTGTAATATCTCCAATTTGGTATGGATTCCAGACAACGGATCCGTATTCAAGGATAGGTCTAACGTATATTTTAAAAGCTCTGATCATCAAATCGGTATTTTTTGAGACGAATGTTTTGTGTATTAAGGATGCGACTCTAGCAGCTTTAGACGCAATATTTGTACAATGAATGCCTGATGATAAATCATTAGATATGTAGATACTAGAGCTGTGCCGGGGCCGCCTTTTTGCCGGGGCCGGGGCCTAGGCTCCAGTGCCGGGGCGCTCAGGCCTGGCCAGGGCCTGGCCAATAATAGCGTGCTTTACCATGCTTATAGTACGACCCTGCCCTACCCCTTATATGTACCTATGCATATATTCTTGCTTGTAGATATGCACGTCAAGCGTTAATATTTGTTGGGATTACAAGATATAACAGAACATGGGCATCGGGGGATCTAAACCCCCCAGAATTCACTTTCTCCCCCTCCAAAAGAATCCGCTAGACCCCTCAGAAATTGATTTTCAGAATTTTTTCTGTTTTTCTGCGGTTTTTTGATGCTAATGGATAGCTCTCATTGAGAAACGCGAGAAAACGGTGTTTTTTTCGCTCTACCATATATTATCAGGCACTTTTTGACTTTGAAAAATTTTGGATGCCCTAGAATTTTTGAGCTGTCCATGTATGGATTTAACTCCTCTGACTTGGATGCGTTTCTCAATGTGCTTTACTTTGCACTTTTTTAGGCTTATTATTCTATTTGTTCTGATCGACGTAGCTGTCTGCTACCAAGCAAGCTGGAAATGCCCGTCTATATGAATTGCAATTTAAAATATGTCAATTTTGATTATTAATTAGAAATTTTCACCAATCTGACATAGTGAAATAAAGATTTGAATTAGCAAGATCTGTGGTTTCTTGAAATTGAGTTTGAAGGTAAATCTCCCAAAACATTATCAATTTTCTACATAATAATCAACTCTAACATTGGCCCCAGCCCCGGTGCCGGGCCAGCCTGGCCTCGGCCGGGGCCGGGAGCCTGGCCCCGGCACAGCTCTAGTAGATACCAAGGTCCTTCATTCAATTTTCAGCATTTTTTAACTCAGATAGACCTAACTTATAGCCCACTGTCGGATTTCCGTAACCCTAATATAACGTTGCACATTTTTCGTAGCTAATTTTCAGTTGCCATTTATCGGCCCTCAGATTTGTTGAAAATTTTCAAATCGTCAGCAAACAGCATTATATTACTATTTTTAATCGAATCTACTAAATCGTTTATAAAGATCAAAAATAACGTGGGACCCAGAACACTTCCTTGAGGAACACCGCTTATTACTGGCAATGAATTAGATATATGACCGTCAATTTTTACCTTCTGTGATCTGCCTGATAAAAATGATCGAATCCAGTTCAGCAAAACTCCAGAAATTCCCAAATATTCAACTTTCCGTAACAGTTTAGAATGAACAACAGAATCGAAGGCTTTACAAAAATCTACATAAACTATGTCAGTAGGAATCCGATTATCTGAATTCTTAGTCCAAATATTTTTGCATTTTAGTAATTGAGAATCACACGATTTGTTTTTCATAAAACCGAATTGCTGTGGGTTCAACAAATTGTTTCGATTAAAATAGTTTATGATACAATCATTTATTATCGACTCCATAATTTTGCAAAAAATACACGTGAGTGAAATTGGTCTAAAATTTTCTACGGAATGGGGGTTCCCTTTTTAAAAACTGGGGTTACCAAGGCTTCTAACCAGGACTTGGGAAGTTTTCCACTTCTATAAGAGACTTCAAAAATTGTAGACAGGGGAGCAATCAAAACATCACGAATTTGTTTTATAAAGTATGCGCAAAACTCATTGGGATCAACAGAATATGTGGGTTTTAGCTTATTCAACGCCAAAGAAATTATCAAATATTCAAAAGCAACTTCCAGACGATCTGTTACATTTACGCGATTCACATTATCTGGAATTTCATGATTGTCTAAAGTGAAAACCGATCCAAAAAATGTATTAAAAGCATCTGCCTTGATTGATTGGTCGGATACGATTTGACCATTAACCTCTAAATCGGGAATTAAGCGCTTCAAGTTTAGCCGAGTATTGACAAAACTGTAAAACTTTTTCAAATTAGAACCATTTTTTAGTAAATTTTCTTCCTCTTTACAGCAAAATGAAGCTACCGCATCATTCACATCATTACAGATGTTTTTGTATCGATTTTTCAAATTCGAATTTTTCTTAAGATTTCTCCAAATTTTTAACTTTTTCTTCTGAAGACACAAAATATTTTTGGGAAACTTTTTATTTTTAATGGGATGCTTCTTAAAAGGAACATGGATTTAATGGCTTCAGTTAAATTAGTAGAAAAAGCTTTATAAAAATCGTCAATGTTTACACAGTTTGAAAAAACATCAGGCCAGCTTATTATGGATAAATCACGAATAATCAAGTTATAATCAGCTCTTTTAAAGTCGAGGTTTTGTGTGTTATGATTTTCCTTAAGTTCTATAGGAGTGGATATATTGAACTCAACTGAGTCGTGATCACTAGATGCAAAAGGTGGCAAATGTTGTATATCGAATATGGATGACTTGTCTGAGCAAAAAACTAAATCCAGTATATTGTTACCTAATGTTGGTTGACGTATGAACTGGTGTAATCCGACCTGATTCACAAAATCAAAAAAGTGTGAAGAGATACTATTTTCAGCAAGTAAAAAAATTTTCAGCGCTTCGCGCCGAATTGCTTTAATTCTTACTTGTTCTACACACAAAAGGTAGGTGTGCATAATACCTATAATATGTAATCTATTTTAGCATAACCTCTCGTTTCATTAATCTCCAATTATTCCTTTAGCGTTTTAACCCTATTGCGGGACATCCGAAAAATCGAATGCAATTTTTTCTTTGCAGTATACAATCTATGGTTGCAAATTTGCGCCGATGACATACATTATATGCCCATATTCAGGAGGATAAACGCATGTGTCTCTTTCCCTCCGCCGAAATAAAATGTGAGAATAATTTTTTCTAGTCCCCTTTGTTATTTAGCCAAAAATCGCAAAAATCTTCGAATTTTTCAATCAGAATTAGAGTCTACTTAGTTCCAAGTGCGCGGTTTAAACACTTAATTTTTAGTCTTTATACAACCTACGTGTATTTTGCATCTATATATATGTATATATATATATATATATATATATATATGTATATATATATATATATATATATATATATATATATATATATATATATATATATATATATATATATATATATATATGTCATCTGTTCTTCACAGATTTTATGCAGAAAATGAAATCTGTTCAAGAAGCAAGAATGACTGCAATTTTCGGCGAAGGTTATGAATTCGCTGATGAACTTTGACCATTTGTAGGATGAATTAAGAAGCGTGATTCTGCTGATTTTGTAGAAATTTCAGCGTTAAGACTTAAAACTGAAGTGCTCTTTTTACAAAATTTTCTGGGGCCTCGAAATCCGCTGGGGGCGCTTGAGTGCGTCACTCCGAAACCCCAGTCCTAAAAGAGATGGTTTCCATTGGATTCTCGCCGTTTCTAAGGTATCTGGGTAGCGAAATTCGCAAATTAAAAATCATTATTTGGTCTCCCTTATGTTTTAAAACAATTCAGGAGCAAAATCTTGGATACGGTTCCAATAA
This sequence comes from Mermis nigrescens, assembly GCA_036768485.1. NCBI lineage: Eukaryota > Metazoa > Nematoda > Enoplea > Mermithida > Mermithidae > Mermis > Mermis nigrescens. The sequence continues at coordinate 1,230 of JAVLUZ010000756.1, read as the reverse complement.
TATAAATACATTATACTTAAATACTTGCATCACTTATCTACATCACTTTGTAATGCGATGCGTATCCTTTTGTTCAGTCGCTGTTTCGTCATGTATAATCGTGTTATAGCCGGTTTCCTATGTTTTTTTCGGACAATAAATACTTTCTTGTCTTGTCTTGACTTTGAGAATGCAACTATATATACTCTGTCCATTTTTCTAAGCACAAAGCAGATTAGAATCGCTTAGCGTGACATAGGGGACATGCCCGCTTTGTTCCCCCGAACTCTACAGATGCTTAAGCATGAGGCTGGTCTAATGTTTAAGCAAATGTTTCTTGCTAACAAAACATTTTGCATGGAAAAGTAACAGGATTTATACGTTATTTTATTTTCGACCGTGTTTTATTCGATGGTGCAATCTAAATCATTAGCTTCCTAAAAACGCAGGCGCGCGTAACAAGTGTTAATTAGAAGTTTGTTTCATAAGCAAATCGTAATTTACGTTATCTATTCTGCTCGGTGACCATGTCCCAACAGCAGCCTCCTTACAATCCTTATTACGGCGGTCAGCCATCTCCTAATCCATATCAAGGGGCCCCACCCCCTGGTCAACCACCGCCATACGGATTCCAACCGGGAGGTCAGCAGCCTCCATACGGATTTCAAGCAGGTCAGCAGCCGCCGCCCTTTGTTCCACCTCCGATGCCGCATCAAAGCGGTTACGCTTATGCAGGCGGTGATGATCCTGAAGCTGCTTTCCCGAAATCATCGAATTTGCAGTTCAGTAGCGTTACGGTCAGAGCAGCCTTTATTCGAAAAGTAATAGCACTTATTGCACCTTGCTTGTAGTATGTATCGCTCAGAATAATGCAAACTACGATATCCTATCGTCAGTTCGGTTAGAAGCTTTTTAAACTTAATCAGCTATCATCTCTTTAAAGTCACTATTTTTAAAATTGAAAGTTGTCAGCAGTGATCGACCGGGCACAAAACGTCACTAAATAATATATGTACTATGTTTAGACAGATATAGAAAGAAAAAAGGAAATTGCCAGCTTATTTGCACGCCTTGTATCATGTTCAGATTTTTATTTATCAGGTACATTTTTCTATATAAACTACCCGAATATACATTTTTAAAACAAATATTAGCAAAAATATTTTTCAGTTAACTTTTTATTAAACTTTCTTTATTGTTTCTTGTGCCACTTTTTTGACAATATTATCATACAAAATTGAAAAAAATATA
>JAVLUZ010000755.1:172700-255192 GCA_036768485.1 Mermis nigrescens | reverse complement strand
AAACATGTGACACGACTTCGGCATCAGAGGTTAAAGAACCTATTATTTCTACCAGAGTCAATGCGAATTGGCGCTTTGGAGATATTGCAAGCGCGAGCAGGTTAATGGGAGGCTGTGAAGCATCGACTATGAGATGGAGCAACAACAAGTAGAAGTTTTTTCCATAAAAATCAGGGATTTGGTTCGAATAATGCAGAAATCAAAATTGCAAGAACCGTGACTTATATAGCCAGGTGTAATTAATTCATGCCTAGGTTGTATAATAACAGGCTCAGGTAACGAAACATGCACACACAACACCAGAGGTAGTTGCGTTGGGTTTTCGCACGAAATTGCAATTTTTCATGAGATGAGAGTAAATTAATCTTTATGCCGTTTATAAAAGCACAATGCTCAATAGGATTAACCCACATGAGTGCGGATTCACAAAAATCATATCCTAAGAGCATGTCTTCCGGCAAGTGATCAATTATAGATACTGAGGTAGAAATAGATTGTTCCGCAATGGTTAAAGTCATGTTTACTCTAATAACGAACTACTGCAGTGATTTTCGCCTACACCATGTACGACTTGTGAGACTTGTTTAGGTGGTAAATTAAAACCAAGACGTAAGAATGCAGACGTGGTCATCATGGTGACCTGTGAACCTGTATCTATGAGAGCAGGTACGTCAACGCCATGAACTTTAACGAGAATGGTGGGTAAATTTGTCCCAGCATGGCTTACAATAGGAATATTAGGATCTAAAGTCTTAGATGCAGGTAGATTGATCTTTTCATAAGTTGCGAGACGACGTTGTAAACGTTCGTACTCTTCGAGAAATTCTTGCGACGCGAATAAATTAGGACGCGCGCTAGATTCTGGCCCTTTCGCAGTAACCGTGTTTACATCATGAGGAGATGTAAGGGTTGGCTGCGGTGGGGGCACATTCATGGTGGGTTGGTTATCTGCAGTATATGTGACATACGGGCGATTAGAGATTGTTATCGCTGCGATAATTAGAATTATAGTATGTCCCACGCTGTTCATTTGGGAATTGCACAAAAGGTGTATTTTGGCGCGGTTGATTATTATAACGATTATCGTAACGCGAATTTTGATAATTAGCACGCAGAATTTTGGTAATAATCATTACGATTTTGCCTAAAATTCGATCGTGATTGCTTTGATTCAAAGCGATTATCATTATTCGCATAGTTAGATGAACGATGTTGACTAGAGTTACGATATCGTGATTGAGATCGATGTCTATTTTGCGAATTCGAACGCGATGGCGAACGATTTTGACGCTGAAAAAGAGCGCAATTGGCTGCAATTGCGAGCCATAGAATTAGTATTTCGATCAGCTTGGGTATTATTATTAGTATTATTAGACGTTTCTTGCCTTTGACGCGTGAAACATTCCTCATAAATGTGACCTATGCGCTTGCAAAAGGTACAATATTTACTGAGAAGAACTTTTCTGGTTTCTCAGCACGCGATGAGCGATGAAACGTTCTATGACGTGAACGATTTGAATCATTTTGGTTAGATGCGCGAGGAGTATCTTTAGGTACTACGCTGCCTACGGGAGCAGCTGTTACCGATACGTAAGGCGTTACTGCCTTTTTATCCTCAAATTCTTTATTAGCAAATTCAGCGCTTAGCGCATTGTCCAAAAATTCAGCTAATGATGCTCTAGGTTTTTTGTGATATGCCTCTTTCGAAATGTGTGGTAATAAACCTTGTTTTAGTTGATGTCGCATTAAATTATTAAAATGTGGCGAGTCAACTTCAAGATAAGGATCAGATTTAATTAACTCTTCGCGAAGCGAGAGATAATAAGCTTTAACCGATTCGTTAGGCTGCTGTTTGTGTGACAAAAAACGATTAAAGAGCGCACCGGTGTCCATTGGACAAAATTCGGTTATTAGCGCTTGTTTCATTTTCGAATAAGATTGTTGTATATCAGCAGGTAACGAATGGTATAAACGCAAAACATAAGGGTCAAGAAATCCAGTTGCGAATTTTAAACGATCAGCTTTGTCAATATCATAGGTATTGGCAAGCGATTCAAATTCTGCAAAATATGCTTTTATATCCGATTTATCGCCATCAAAAAATTTTTTATTTGCAATTGCAAATTGCATCTGCTGCAAAAATGGTCCGCAATTCAAGGAATCAGCGAGACGTGAGTCACCACGCGAGCTTTCAGATGAAGAACCTGAACTATGACGATGACGTCGTCTGCGTGATCGACTTTTGCGGCGCGAGCGACGACTGCGCGGGCGATCATAGCTGTTAGATGAGCTGTCGTCAGAGAATTTGACATGTTTTCTCCTACTAGATGATTCAGATAGAGGAGCAGATTCGTTTTGCAGATGTGCAGATTCGTTGTTAATGCCAGATAAGTTTATCTCAACAGGTTGCATTTCGATATTAGAAGAATGCAAAATAGGATTATTAGGTGGTATTTCCACATTTATAGGATTAGGTACATAATTATTTGGTAAGATTTCGCCTTGAGGTGGAAAATACTGCAGCGGTGGTGGATTCAATTGCTGCTGCGAGTTCGCAATAGAAGGATTAGGTACGAAAGAAGGCGCATTACGATTTAAGGGCAGCGAAGGCCGAGATCGCGACGTCTGCGAAATCGGTACCGACGGCTGCGAAATCGTAGGTATATTTTCCGAAAAACCCGAGTTTTGCACTGATTGCAAACCCGTGTTTACAGGATTCTGTGACAAATTAGATATCTCAGGCGCGCGATTCGTACAACTTTGAGTGATATTTTCGGGAACAGTTTCCGAAGGTGAGCGTGAGATTTGACGGCTCTGTTGCTAGTAGTGTTGTAAAAGATAAGGATTTTTTGCAAGATAAAAGATAAAGATAAAGTTGAAATTTTAAAATCTAAAAAGATAAAGATAAAGATGAAGATAAAGATAAAGGAATTAAGAAAGATAAAGATAAAGATAATTTGCAAGATAAAGGAACCAAAAAGATAAAGATAAAGATAAACTGTAAATATGGTCGCCTGGACCTATAAAATTATAGGAGAATGTTGTATGTGAAGTGCAATAAACCAGAGTGGGTAATGCAAAGCAGCCAACTGAATGCCTAACTTTAACACCTGAGGTCAAAGAGGTAATAGGCATGAAGCACACATAAATGTAGGTTTGGGGCTTTACCCGCAATATCTAACTGACATACGATAATACTACTGGCTGAGGCATTAACTGGCAGTCCTATTTTGAGTGGAGAACCAACGACCAACTTTGGGGGGACTAAGCCCAAAATGGCCAAAAATATCACAAAATAACGTTCAAAAGTCCTATCTACTGAATTTTGCAGGGGTCCAGCCGGACCCTTTCATTCCCCAGAGCTATGTGCCTGCTACTCGCTGACAGCAAGTCATTTGTTTCTTTTCACCGCATCAAAACGAAAACGGAAACGATGGAGTAAAATCCGGGAATGGAAACAATGTGTAAAAGCCGGAAACGGAGACGGAAACGATCCAAAGCACCGGAACCGGGGTTTCCCAAGTAGGGCCCATCAGGATGAACACCCCAAACCCCGTTTCCGGCTAAATTTCTCTCACTTAAGGGGATTTACAGGGGCTCGGAAACTGGGTACCCCATTATTCATATGAGAGCTGACCCGGTTCCATTGAAAGTTTCTCCGACCTGGGGTAGTCCAAAGTGCCGCGACCGGGGTTCCAAAAGAAGGGCACATCAGGGTTGAAACCCCTACCCCGTTTCTGGCAAAATCTTACGCGTGCGAAGCAGCGTTTTTTTGTATTCGGTGAAGATTTTCCCGATGTACAAAAACTTTTGGGACCGATCTTTGTGCATGTACAACGATTTTTGGAAAGTCAAAAATTGCAAGAAAAGGTCCAAAATTCGAAAAAAATTTTCGGCGCTTCTCGCCGAAATGAGTAATTGTGTGTTCTATATAGCTTTATAATTGCAGGCATTGCATTTCAAAAGGAAAAATGTCAAATTTTTCGGCGCTTCCGCGCCGTTTTAAGAGACGATTCTTGCTGATTTTTTGCCTTTAGAGACCCAGAAATTAGCTGAAATGCACCGCCAAAGTCGAACAACTCTGTTTTTACAACACTAAAATTGCTACTGTACCATATTTTAAGTACACAAAAATTTGCATGTACTACAAAGACTTTTGGGGACCATCTTTGTACATGTACAAACGGACCTTGTACAAAAAAAACTGCATGGAATGGGGGTTTAGGGGCTCCCGAAACAGGGTAACCCATTATTCACATATGTATGTAGCTGACCCCAGCTCCGTCGGGGGTTTCTCCGCCCTGGGGGCAGTCCAAAGTGCCGGAACCGGGGTTCCGTAAGTAGGAGAACTCATCGGGGTCAACACCCCTAACCCCGTTTCGGCAAAATTTAACCCATAGAATTGGGGGTTTAGGGACTAGGAAGTTTAGCAGTTCATTATTCATACATATAGCTAATCTCCTGGATTCCGTCGGGTGTTTTCTCCGCTCTGAGGGTAGTCCAAAGTGGCGGAACCAGGGTTCCCCAAGTAGGACCCATCAGGGTCAACACCCGCAACCCCGTTTCCGGCGAAAATTTACCCATGGAAGGGGGTTTAGGGGGCGCTGGAAACGGAGTACCTCATTATTCATAAATGTATGCCAGACTGGCCCGGTTCCGTCGTGGGTTTCTTGGCACCTAGAGGGTTGGTCCAAAGTGGCGGAACCGAGATACCCCAAGTAGGACCTATCAATGTTAACACCCCCAACCCCGTTTCCGGCAAAATTTGTCTTACTGAAGGGGGTTTAGGAACTCAGAAACGGGTACCCCATTATTTATATGAGAAACCCCGGTTCCGTCAGGGTTTCTCACGCCCTAAAAGAAATAGTTCAAAGTGCCGGAACCGGGGTTGCAAGAAGTAGGGCTCATCAGGGTAATCAGCACCTCCAACCTTTTTTCCGAGAAAATTTTCATTTACTGAAGAAGGGTTTAGGGGCTCGGAAATGGGGTACCACATAATTCAAATGTGAAGCTGAACCCTGTTCCGTCGGGGGTTTCTACGCTCTGGGGGCAGTCAAAGGATTGTGACCCGCTTGACCCACCGTCCCGCTAGACCCACCGTCCCGCTAGACCCACCGTCCCACTAGACCCACTTTCGTCCCGCTAGACCCACCGGAAGTCTCGCTAGACCCACCACGTGCATAATGGGGGTCCCGCTAGACCCACCGTTTCGCGACCGTCCCGCTAGACCCACTGTCTCGGAAGACCCACTCGAAAAAATGACATACATATTACACGTGAAATGAGAAATAGTTATCAAGACGCTTAAGTGAATTCTGCAAGATTTTTTGTAATCAGTAATTAAAGAGCAGTTTGAGGTGTCCAATAGTCAATAACAAGCTGTTAGTTTGTTTTCATGAATGTGCAATTGTATATAATTACCATAGGTACTTCATCGAAAAAAGTTTCGTTATTATCAGCTTCACAGACTAACATAGCTGACTTCATAAAACGAATTAAAACGAAATTAGCGCGACCGAAAATCCATGGCTCGATTCAAAATCAAAATTTCTATATAATATTTAGAGGCGATGAAATAAGGTTGAGCACATGGACATATGCGCTCCTTAGTCCTATTTTCAAAAACAGATTCGGATGACAATACGAGCTAATTAACATTTTCGATTTTTTAGCGAGAATTTGCAACATCCGCTCGGCCCGATTATGGTTGAGCCAGTCTTTGTGAGAAATCGCCTACATGCTTTCTTGCATCATATTCATATGTGCTATTATCTGTAACTGTTATCCAACGGAATGCAGTCGATCAACGCTTCAATCTGTGCGCTACTGCCCATGCGGAAATCCCCTGATCGGAGGATGCAATATAGTACAGGCACCATTACGATAATAACCAAAAAATGCACTCTGAAATGTGTTTGACAAAGGAGTGCATTCCTGGACATGAAAAATAGAAATTCACTCTTCGCTAAAGTGCAACATCGGCCGCCTACGGTTACTTACCATTGCCACACTACATGCACGCACATATATCTTCTTGCATGTTTATAATTTTATATGCAATTTCATGCAATAATATATAAAATTTATTTATTTATCAATTATATTTAATTGATTAGGTGGTTAATTAAATATAATTATTTTTTAATTAATTATTTATATATTTAAGCTAAACATATATACTTGAATGGATACACTTTGGAGAAATATTTTATAACAGCAAAGCGTACATAATTTTCTTCTGTGGTGGGTATTTCGAGACAGTGGGTCTAGCGGGACGGTCGCAAAACGTTAGGTCTAGCGGGACACCTCATTATGCACGTGGTGGGTCTAGCGAAGCTTCCGGTGGGTCTAGCGGGACGAAAAAGTGGGTCTAGTGGGACGGTGGGTCTGAGGACGGTGGGTCAAGCGGGACGGTGGGTCTAGCGAGATGATACCGTCAAAAAGTGCAGTAGCCGGGGTTCTCCAAGTAGGACTATTAATGTAGACACCCTCGGCCTATTTCCGGCAAAATTTCTCCCAATCCGGGGGGGGTTGAGGAACAAACGGAGTACCCCATTATTCATATATGTACATGGGTAAAATTTTGCCTGGAAACGGGTTGGTCATTGACCTTGAGGGGTCCTACTTGCGAATACCAGTTCCGCCACTTTGGACCACTCCTAGGGCAGAGAAACCCCCAAATGAACCGGGGGTCAGTTACATATATGAATAATGAGCTAATGAGTTTCTAGTCTCTAAAGCCCCCATTCTATGGGTAACATTTTGCCAAAAACGGACGGGGTCTTGAACCTGATGGGCCTACTTAAGGAACCCCGTTCAAGCACTTTGAATACACCTGGGCGTGAGGAAGGGTTTGGGGGGGTATGCAGCCCCAGAAACCCAAATACCCCCTCAGAAATCAAAATACCCCCAGAATTCAATTTTTGAAAATTTTTTTCGTTTTTTTACTTAATTTTTTGATGCCAATGGGTGAATTGCTTGATGAGAAACGTCGAAAAATGGTGTTTTTATCCTTCATACCACTTTTAGAGCCATTTTCGACCTTCAAAAAATCTTGCACCCCCCAGAATTTTCTTGCTGCCCACGTATGCTTTGGACTACCCCAAGGGCGGGAGAGAGCCACTGGCCAGACCGGGGTCAGCTACATATTTGAATAATAGGATACCCTGTTTCCGAGCCCCTAAACCCCTCTTCCAGTGGGAGAAAATTGGCTGGAAACGAGATTAGGAAGTGTTCACCCTGATGGGCCCTACTTGAGGCCGCTGGCACTTTGGACCACCCCTAGGGCGGAGAAACCCCGACGGAACTGGGGTCAACTACATATAAATAATAGGGTATCCGTTTCCGAGCCCCTTAACTCCCCTTCAGTGGGTGAAATTCAGCCGGAAACGGGGTAAGGGAGGTGTCGACCCTGATGAACCCTACTTGAGGGGAACCGTGGTTCCGGCAGTTTGGACCACCCTCAGGTGGAGAAACCACCAATGGAACCGGGGGTCAGCTTCATATATGAATAATGGGGTACCCCGTTTCCGAGCCCCTTCCCCTTCAGTGGGAGAAAATTTACCGGAAGCAGGGGTTGGGGTATTCAAATTAATAGCTCCTACTTGGGGAACCCCGGTCCTGCACTTTGGACCACTCCCAGGGCGCAGGGCCCCCGACGGAACTGGGTTCAGCTTCCCCCATTTGAATTATGTGGTAACCCGTTTCCAAGCCTAAACCCCCAGAGTGGGAGAAATTTTGCTGGAAACGAGGGTTGGGGTGTTCACATTAATAGGTCCTACTTAGGGAACCCCAGTTCCGCCGCTTGAGGCCACACTAGGGCGGAGAAACCCCCGACAAAGCCGGCTTCAGCTTCACAATTGAATCATGGGGTACCCCCGTTTCCGAGCCCCCAAACTCCCACTTCAGTGGGTGAAATTTTGCTCGGAAACATGAGGGTTGGGTGCGTTGACCCTGATGGGCCCAAGTCCGGGAACCCCATTTCCGGCACTTTGGATTACCCTGAGATGCGGAGAATCCCCAGCGGAACTGTGTGCCAAAAGACTACTACAATTACGTTTCCGTTTCCGTGTTGCCCATCGTTTCTGCTGTTCCATTTCCGTTTCCGGATTTCACCCACACCCTCGATATACAGGCATTAGGAGGTTGAGCCGCACTTTGTAGAGGTTTAAACAACCGTTTTCTTTTCTTTTCTTGTATTACAGTAAAACTTGAATCCCGTCTAAATGTATTTTCACGGTTTACGTGCTAACTTATGTACATACTTTATCTTTTTTAGCAAGATAAATTTCTATCAAAAAGATAAAGATAAAGATAACGATAGCCTGTGATTTTCCTAAAAGATAAAGATAAAGATAAAATAAAGAAATCGTCAAGATAAAGATAAAGATATCTTTATCTTTATCTTTATCTTGCTAAAAAGATAGAGATAAAGATATCTTTTACAACACTAGTTGCTAGTAGACAACAGTGAAGATGCACGATGCGTACTTTGCGCACGATTCGCACTTTGCGCATTAAATTCAGAAAAATTTGCGCTATCGATTGAGTGGTTAACGCGCTCAGATGAATTATTCTCTATGCGATTCAAAACTGGTTGGGGTTTAAGCATAGTGCTTAGCTCCAGACGCAGTTTACGCATTTCATCCGCATTTTCCCTTTTATCTTGATCAACGCGCGTAGAAAGGTCCGAAAATTGCAAATGAATAGCTTGTAGCGCTTTCAAAATAAGATCATTAGTCACATTAGCATTAGCACGCTCTTTGTCGGCATTTATGCAATGACTATGATTACTTTCTACGTCAGAATCGGGATTTTCGCGCTCCGAACTGGTTTCAGGATTATTTGCCGTGTTAAGAGTAGTCGTATTATCAATCATTGTATGATTAGATGAATTGTCAATATTAGGGTCCGATCTAGTTATCGAAGTTTGATTAATGCGCGCTTGCACAGTAGTCAATAACAGTTCATCTTCAGACTGTGTATTGCTCGCGGCATGTAGTGATGCGGGTAATTTATCATTATTCGCCTTACTAGTTACGTCTCTCGTAATTGTGTCATTACTCGCAGAATTACTCGCGCTATTAGAGTCAACAGGCGCGGTAGGTAATTGGCGAGCTGAAGTAGGTGGCGTAGAAGGTTTTTTCAATTTAGCGGGCGGTGTCCGCAAAACCTTTTTCCTGCCATTTTTAGGTGTCAATAATGTCGAAAAATGTGACCTTGGGTAAAATAAATTTCAGTACGTCGAAATTTTTCCCAAAATAAATGTTTCGAATTTGGCCTTTGTCGATCCGAAAAACAGGTTTTTCCACGTAAATAGTACTTCCTTACGTGAAGTAAGATATACCTGACGTGAAATGATCGAAAGCAGGTAGGACTAAGCCTAAAGCGCAAGAAAATGTACGTGGTTAGAAAAACAGGTAGGTAAGAACCTAAATGACGGAATTTCGTCGTCAGTTGAGAAAATGATAAATCGTCGCCTGAGGGTCGACGTTTATAGAAAAATGAATATACGAGCGTGAGAGCTGCCTTCGTCGATAGAGATCCGACGGAAATAGAAAAATAACGATGACTTTACCACGATACACAAAATCTTTACCACGGACGCTTACTTAAATTGCGCACTGCCACGATCGCGGTCGATACAACAACAAAGGTGAACGAAATGTTACACATTTTTAGATGGCCAAAATGATAATTTTTGGATCGAAAAATAATTTTACGATGATTGATCAGCTCGGCTGTAGCTAGCAGCCTAAAGGAGGGAACGTCCAATGTAAATGTAGGGGCCTGTATCTACAAGGAGCGACACAGACCGGCCTAGCATTACCTTCGAGATTTACCTAGGTACGTAGGTACTTAAGTCTACGCTTAGTGCTGGCCCCGATCGCGCGGCTCTGAATGGCTTTCGATCTTTGGACCCTTAGAGACCTTACGGCTTCGATCCCCTCAGCCCTAATATTGCTGGCCGCTTTTATGTCGGGTGATCTCAGCAGCTACGCCCTAAGACCTAAGGCTACCTACCTAGTCTCGGAATTTGCCGCGGAGGTCAGTTGACCTATCTCAAGCTCAAGTTGTTATTTAACTTATTTTCAATCAGTGCCTGATCCGAAATGTTTTTGGTTCCTAATATGTGTAGCACGCTGAACAATGAAAACAACAACAACGAGCTCTATGCTGATCAATCATCCTTAAAGATTAAATAATATTTTTGATCAATTTTTGGCTTGAGAAATAAATTATGATTTCCAAATAAAATAAACTATCATACGAAATTTACCTATCAGTCCACTAAGATGGGTGGAAGTCCTCGACGTAGGGATGTGGCCGACCTAACCCTCGGTATAACCAAAAACCACTGGGTAGGTTTTCTCTATTTTAATTCGACGAAGAATTCACGGCCTGTAGCCGGACAACAAGCAAAAAGAAAAACGAAAACGTACGGACTATATCAACGTACAACTGGCAAACGAAAAAGCAAAAACGCCAGACTAAACTACAACGTTAAGTACACTGGCCTCAAGGACCATTACAGTAAATTAAACAAAGATCAATTTAACGTAATACTGATAAGCTTTTATCTCAGATCGAATGTTATCGATTACACAAGCGGTATGCATGAAACAATTACTATTATCATACACTTAACTCTATGCTACCGGACAAGTATCTAGATGTTTTTTATTATTGAAAATTTGGGGAAATAATGGGAAGACCGAAGGCATAGCCCACAGTGCACTATCATAGATAGCTACTAGTATTGGCTATGTTATGGCTATCGCGAACTGCTAAGGCAGGTTCGCCTACCGTGTAACTCTCGCAGTTACATTAAGCACATCTATGTACATCATAGCGTTAGCGCGCGCATACCTATAATACACTTGGGTACCCCCAACACCTGGGCACCCCCTCTACAGCTATAACGGGACACTTCTGGAAGGTGCGGTTTTTTTAAAAAAGAAAGATAATAAAAAAATTCGCTGCCCGTGTTTTTTTGTTTTTCTTGAAACTCAAAATTGACTGTGTAAAGAAGGTGTAAAGTTTTTGTGTAACGTTATAACATAGGACAAATTTTGGGACCTTTTTACTGCGGCATGTGGACAACTGAGTATTGATGACTCGAAGGATTGAACAGAATAGGATAATAGAGGGATGAATTCTACAGATGACACTTTTTTTGTTTTTGAAATTCGCATTATTTATCGAACGGCAGTGTAAAGAGTGCGAAAATCTGGAGGTGAAAAAGCACTTTTTGGTCGAGTTTTCAACCTTCCTATGTCCGATACTAACTCCGGTTATGAGGTTTTTAAAATGTTTTCTGACAGAAATGTAGAGCGGATCAAGGGCTACATTCTGCATATAAGCAAAGTCTTCTATGCTCTATGGTGAGTTAGATCCTGGGGTTTAAAGTTTACACTCTAGTGGATGGTGTAAAAAACGGATTTTAACTAAGATTTCTCTGCCAAATTTTTCCGCTTATGAGTCGAGTGCAAATCGAAGACAGCATTAATAAAGTGCCTCACAGGGGCTAAACATCGCAGCAAACCGCATTTAAAAAACGCAATATTGAGTTATTTATGGGGGTGTAAAGTTCGAAATCAGAGGTAAAAAATGGGCTAAAAACACGTTTTTTCTGAAGTTTGATTGATAAATCATGCCAAATAATTTTTGCAACAGAATTTTGGCACTACGGAATGTACTACGATTTAAAAGCTACAAATTGTACCAAACCGAATTTCTTTACAACTCAATGGGGAGTTCGGTACGGAATTTTAAAGTTTACAGTGTTCTAAATGATGGAAAATACGTTTTTGTTGCGTTTTTTGTTCGCCACTTTCTCCGTCCAGAAGTCGGGATAAGTCTAATAGAATAAAGATAAAGTGCTTTATATCGGGTGCATGTCAAAGCAAATTGTCTATACATTAATATTTAGCGAGTGTAAAGTCAAAAATTTGGAGTTTAAAATGCGTTTCTGTCTTGTTTTTTCTACCTGCTTCTCCGGTTACGAGTCAGGGACACGTTTATCAAGTCTAGAAATGGACCAGGAATCAAATTTGATATGACCAGTCTGGCGCATATGTTTACACTCTACGGTGTTGTAAAGTAGTTTACACCAATTGTTAGTTTGCCCATAGAACATTATGTAGACTTAATTTTTTCATAAATATTAATCGTAATATCGGAACAATATCAAAATTACGAATCTGACTAAAATCTTCTTTACACTAGGTGTTTACATGAAGTTTACACTACATATGTATTATCTTCGTTTTTGAGCATTCCAGAAACCTAATTTTTCTTGGAGTCTAGAAGTTTTCAAAGGATCAAATGTGAGACGTCACGTAGGCGCGTTTGTTTACATCCAACAGTGATGTAAAGTAGTTTACACTCATTGTTTATATGTCCTCGAGACCATTGTAGAGACATAATTTTTTCATGAATGTTGATCATAATATCCGAGTAATTTTTTACACTGCATTTAGCCTTTGTTCTAGAGCATTGCAAAAACCGAAATTTTTTCCTGAGATATAAAAATTTACAGGGAATGAAATATATACGTCAGTTGGGCGCGCTTGCTTACACTCAGCAGTATTGCAAAGTGGTTTAAACCTAATGTTTATTGTCTTTAAAACACTATGGAGACTCATTTTTCCATAAATGTTGAAAGAAATATCGGAGCAATATCAAAATTACGAATCCGACTGAAATATTCTTTACGCTATGTGTTTGTGTAAAGTTTACATTACGTGTTAACCTTAATTCGATAGACTTGCAGAGACTTTGTAACTGAAGTCAAGAAATTTTCAAGGATTCATATGTGAGACATCAACTAAGTGAGTTTGTTTACCCTCAAAAGTAATCTAAAGTGATTTAAAAATTATGTTCGAGTGTCCTTAGATCATTGAAGAGATGTAATTTTGTCTTAAATGGGTTGCATTAAAGTTAAATCTTTCTTAGCCGTGTTTATAATATGTTTCACAAAATCTTGCACATGGAGAGCTATCGTTTAATTGATGTAAATTGCCTGCAAATGTGGTTTAAAATGAACCAGCAATCACACTACTGTGCACAGAAGTCGACAAAGATATGCAGCTTTATTGTAATCATGTACATTAATAAGCCGTAAACTGTTAGTATTCTCTACACCTAGTAGTTGTGTAAAGTTTGCACTATTCATTTGTTGTTAATATGTAGTCTATACTACAAATTTATTCTACTACCAAATCAAAGAGTTAGTGTTCCTTACATTTGATATTTGCGTGAAGTTTTTGAATTTTTGCCGAAAAACTTTGCCTTCTAATTTACCAACATCCCGCCTTTTCCATTTTCTTGAAGTTTAAAATCTTTCATAATTCTCTTAATAATTTAATGGTAGGTTTTAACTTTAAGTTTCTCTTGGTTTACAACTCTCGCTTAGCAAGCTCATTTTTCAAAACTTTTTCATAGTGATCAGATTAGTCGCGTTTAGTTTGGAATTGGTGGACGGTCGTTATTTTATTACTCGGCTTAAATAAACCAAGTGACTATCTTTTGATTATTTTCTTTATCGCAAATTCAAACACCCAATTTTCAATTTGAAAATTAATCCAATTTTCAATTTTGAAAATTGAAAATTGGGCGTTTTCAATTTCAAAAGTCACAACACATTGTGCTTGTGTATTGATTGAGTGAGGATTTGCAATGTGAATTCGTTGGTTAAATTTTTGTGCTTGATTATAAGTGAACTGCACATTAAGAAGAAATAACTTAATGCAGTTTTAATTTGAAAATGGATGGTGTCAATAAGGTTGTCTTGTTTAAAAAGGATAATGCTGACGTTAAGAACAATATTGTTTTCCACGTTCTTGGACTGTTGTCATTATTGTGGCATATTACTGATTGTGTTTACTGACTGATGTACTCAAATCACGCTAATTAAAAGTAGTGTACTAGCAAAGAAAAATGCTCCGATGGAACAAAAAAGATGAATATACTTGGAATTGTGGATTATTATGGATGTAAAAGGAGGGGACTAGGAAAAATCTACCTAAAGTCGGAAAATCTGCTAAAAATCACACTTTCTCTAAGCAACGCAAAAAATCGATGTATATTCTGCGGCCTCTAAAAAAGTGTATTTTTTAAATAATGTTCGAAGTTTCAGATAAGAGTGTATAAACGAAATCTATCAAGGTTACTTTTTTAAATTGCTGGCACCTGATTGATAGAAAACTAAGAGGTATTGTATTTAAAGTTGTTTTATTTTATGAGCATTATAGCAAGCAAAGCAGGAGCCGATTGATTAGTGCACACAATCGTTTCGGGCATGCTAGTGTATCTACATTAAGTCTGTTTCAAGTCAACTTACGCGTTTCCTACTGTTTTAAACCAACCATGTCTTCACTTGTCTTCGATGTTTGCTATTTCATTCAATTGGCTTGGAAGACTGTTAGTTTACTTAATATCATTTCCATAGCTACTGCATAGCTAACGTGCTGCTGTTTCAATCATTGTTATGGTTTAATATTTATTTTAATCTGTTGGCCGCAGAATATACATCGATTTTTTGCGTTGCTTAGAGAAAGTGTGATTTTTAGCAGATTTTTCCGACTTTAGGTAGATTTTTCCTAGTCCCCTCCTTTTACATCCATAATAATCCACAATTCCAAGTATATTCATCTTTTTTGTTCCATCGGAGCATTTTTCTTTGCTAGTATATATATATATATATATATATATATATATATATATATATATATATATATATATATATATATATATATATATATATTCTTACTAGTAGATATGCGCGTCAAGCGTTAATATTTGTTGGGATTACAAGATATAACAGAACATGGGCATCGGGGGTCTTGGGACGTGGGCTGGGGGTTGGGGGTATGCACCCCCCAGAAGTTGGAATACCCCCCAGAATTCAATTTTTTAAATTTTTTTTTGCTTTTTTAGCGATTTTTTTGATGCCATTGGATAGTGCTCGACGCTCCCAAAATTTCGGTGCTGCCCACCTATGGTCTACCCCCCAGAATTCACACTCCCCCCAAAAAATCCGCTAGACGCCCCAGAAATTGATTTTCAGAATTTTTTGTTTTTCTGCGATTTTTTGATGCTAATGGATAGCTCTCATTGAGAAACGCAAGAAAACGGTGTTTTTTCGCCCTACCATATATTATCAGGCACTTTTTGACTTCGAAAAATTTTGGAACCCCAGAATTTTTGAGCTGCCCATGTATGGATTTAACTCCTCTGACTTGGATGCGTTTTTCAATGTGCTTTACTTTGCACTTTTTTAGGCTTATTATTCTATTTGCTCTGATAGACGTAGCTGTCTGCTACCAAGCAAGCTGGAAAGCTCGTCTATATGAATTGAAATTTAAAATATGTCAATTTTGATTATTAACTAGAAATTTGCACCAACCTGGCATAATGAAATAAAGATTTGAATTAGCAAGATCTGTGGTGTTGCTTGAAATTGAGCTTGAAGGTAAATCTGCCCAAAACATTATCAATTTTCTACATTATAATCAATTCTAACACTGGCCCCGGCCCCGGTGCCGAAGCCGGGGCCTAGGCCCCGGCACAGCTCTAAGTTATTGTATGCCTCTGGCGGGGCGGCTACGTGCCCTTGTAAAATATATTGTTTTATTTTACTCGATTAGCGTAACACGACGGTCGGCAGCATGTATCCTCCTTGCTGTCGCTTTTTTATTGCTTCATAATTTTCTGTCCAAAAATATTGTAAAAATTAATTGTTTAATTGACGATGTTGGGCTCGATTGAATTTCCTTGCTGCTGAATTTCTGTCCTTGTGCTACACTGTACTTAGGAACCCTCAATGTTCTCAAGCACCGGAATTCGTCCAAAACAAGTTAAATAATAATCTTTTTTGAGCCCTCAATTAGGTTTCCGGGGAACTTACTTTAATTAGGTACTTAATCTCAAGGGGTTAAGTGAGTAAGTTTCACTAGGTGCGTGCGTAGAGGGCCGGGCTACCCTGAACAAGCCGGGCCGCTTACCCCCAAGTCGCCGGCTGGTGATCGACCCCCTAAAAAGGGCGAGAACCCCCGTGTGAGCGCATAAGCTAAGTTTTCGGGGTTAAGCAAGCTCGTAAACGTAGCTTGAGTCTACGTTTACACAAAGGTGTTAGGGGTAGTCAAGTATATTATATAGTCTGTTTCATTTCATTTTGCGGTTTTCTTTTGAACTTTTGCGCAAGAATCAGGCTCTAAACGATTCGAAATTTGAATGCAGTGATGCTGTTTAACAATTGCAATATGTCTTGATATAGGTACTATACAATATCGTATATAACTTTGAAATACTATTGTAGTCACTTATTTTTTCAGAAACCTCAGTTGAATGAAACGGACTATAGTTACGCGCTGCCTACGATTTTAAGGCTAAGTTCATAATATTGGCGTCAAGGAGAACATTTTACAAACGTGATGTTATTTTACTACCCAGAATTATTTTTCATAGGGTTTGTGATTTAAATTCTCATTTTTAATATGAATCTAAAATTCAGGTTTTGAAATGAATTTTAAAGTATAAACCTTTAAATTTATTTTAGTCGCTCGTTATAAATAAGAAACGAGGAGCTACGCATGTTTATTAGTAAAATCTTTGTGCAATACAGCGGTCTATTCACATGCGCAAATTCTGAGTGCATTAAAAATGTTTCTGGCATCAACAATCTCTCTCCCCCATACTCATGCACGACCATACATACGTGAGCAGCGAGAAAATGCTGGAGGGTGCAAGATTTATCAAAGGTCAAAAAATGGCCTTAAAAGTGGTATGGCGAAGAAAACACAATTTTCGACGTTTCTCATCGAGCACTATCAATTGGCATCAAAAATTGTGAAGAAAAACAACTTGGTCATAATGTAATTGAGAAGCCTAAAAACTGGACAGGTCCGAAGACCCGCCACTGCGCAGTGTTCGGTCGCTTGCGCGAGCCGAACCAGTGCTCAGTTACCTAAAAATTTGCACTATCTAATCCGGAGATGAAACGTCATCTCGACGGGTTAAAGCGCAACCGAACAGTGAACATGCTGACGGGAAAGCGCAAGAGTTCGATGAGCATGTACGTGAACCGCACTTACAATAACATGTGGGTAGGTACCGTCATTGGGGGCTTACATTTTTAATATCTAAATCAGCTCTTGTTTTCTTATGTAAGTTATAAAAATCAGTGCTCTGCATATTATTGAAAAATTCCATTGCTTATTCAGCAAATCTAGGTACTGAGCATAGGTAGGCAGCACGAAATTCCGGGGAGGGGTTGCAAATTGCAATGCAAGATTTTTTAAAGGTCAAAAAATCATGGCATGGCGAAAAAACACTTTTCGGCGTCTCTCGTCAAGCACTATCCACTGGCACTGAAGAATTCCCCAAAAAATACGCATGCTGGATGGACATGCTAAAAATTTCATGTGTCCAAAAACTTATGGCCCGTAGCATGGCGCCTGTATATGCGTAAAAATGAATTTACTGCAAAAACAGTTTGAAGCACCAAAGGCAAGTACCAATTACGTAGGTATACAAAAAAGAAGAATAAGCGGTAAGTAATCGTAACGTCGGAATGGAAATGATGATGCATCGAATGCACTTTGTAAAAAGCAAATAATGACGCAGTGTACATACGAATCAACGACTTGAGCAAATGAAAAAATACAATTTATTTCATTTAACTTAATGGTTTTTCCTTGAATTTAATCTACCTGAAACGGGCTACAGAAGCGATTCGAACTTCTGATGCAGTAATGCGGCTTAAAAATGAAAAACGTCTCCCCATAACTCGATAAACCTACTGTAAAATAACGCACTTATAGTCTGTTTCACTTAACTTCGTGCATAAATTCTAAGAATTTTCGACGACAGTAGGCCGAGGTCACACATGGGCGTGGGGGGGGGGTTTGGGGGTATGCACCCCCCAGAAGTTGAAATACTCCTTCCAGAAAATTTTTGTTGTTGCTTTTTTAGCAATTTTTTGATGCCATTGGATAGTGCTCGACGAGAAACGTCGAAAAATGGTGTTTTTCGCCATACAACCACTTTTAAGACAATTTCTTGTACCTTTAAAAAATTTTTTAACTCCCCCCACCCACAATTTTGGTACTGCCCACCTATGGTTACGATATTTATATATTAGATCAATGCTATAATCGCAATCTGTCAGCTTATTGCCGTAGATGGTTTTAAAATTTATGACCGAAGTTGTGTGAAACAGACTATAGTTTAAAAAACCTTAGTAGGCATTTCAAATTTTAGCGGAAACCTCAAAATTAAAGAAACGGATGATAAACAAGAGCCAGTTATGCGTAAAGTTAACATAATTAAAGCGAAAAATGCAATTTGGTCGATAAATCAAGACATACGTACATACTTACATAGGCGAACATACAAGCATAGCCGTACTTGGCAAAATACTCAAATCTTTTACCAACTAGCCCCCTTTTTCAAACTAGGTTGAACAGGATAAAACACTGACTTTACACACGATTTTCAACTCTTTAGATTAATAGTAATCAATAATATGAAATGCATAGATCGAATTGAAAAATCGGATTAAAATTCCTTGCAAAAACAACAGCCATTTTAAATAGAAAAATTTATTTCATCAGTGATACATAGACTAACACAATGCAACCTAGTACAGTAAAAATGACCACTGGCGTTCAAAATTAATATTGAATATGGTAGAAGTTGGTTACAGTCAGTTTTGTATTTAAGAGGAAACGGTCACCCCCTCCTTGACGGAAAAAATTTCGAAAGGTGACATACGGAAAGATGGAAAAATTTCATGTCCTTGACGAAAAATCCTCAAATTTTAGGCGCTTCGCGCCCGATGTGAAGTATTTCCCATAATTCTTGCTCAAGCGCGACCAGAAAAACGACACTTTTTGTAGACTTTTGTGCGAGAAAAAAATCTTTTTTTTAATGAAAATTCGAATTTTATAATCTTAATGGATAGAGCATGTCGAAAATGCGGTTTTTGGGAGCTATCCCGACGAATTTCCCGAGATATAGACCCCCCCTTTGACCGGATCCTGGATAAGGGCCTGGTTACAGTTATTATGTTTTACATCATAAATTGAATCAGAAAGATTACACGACTAGCTGAACGTAAAAATGACAAGCAATGTCTCTTTAAGTGTAATACACATTTGCATACGATATTGACGAAATCAAACGAAAACAAAATCATACAAATGCAACGCTTTAAACCATAAAAAATGATTAAACAAGAATTTAACAAATCGAATCCACGGAAATATTCGAATCCTCACCGATTTACGAGCATAATATGACGAACAGTTCAGCCCACTTGATCCTCGAAGGGCTCACCTACTCAAAAAGCGCCGAAATTTTATGGAAAATCGACGATAATAATTAGGCTTAGATGCCTGCCGATCCATTTCATATTGAGAGAAAGGTCAAAAATCAAGAAATCTGTGGACTTTTTCTGCGATTTTCGACGCAAATGGACAGAGATCAGTTTTTAAAGCAATTTCCTGACTTTATTAGATCCACCCACAACCACAGGTGGGCGTGTGTGTGTGTGTGTGTGTGTGTGTGTGTGTGTGTGTGTGTGTGTGTGTGTGTGTGTGTGTGTGTGTGTGTGTGTGTGTGTGTGTGTGTGTGTGTGTGTGTGTGTGTGTGTGTGTGTGTGTGTGTGGGGGGGGGGGATTATGCACCCCAGGAGTTCGAACACCCCCACAATTAAATTTTTGGATTTTTTTCTGCTATTTTTTGATGCCAATGGATAGTGCTCGATGAGAAACGTTGAAAAATGATGTTATTTGGCCATACCACAATTTTTACGACCATTTTTTTACCTTTGAAAAATCTTGCACCCCCCAGAATTTTGGTGCTGCCCACCTATGCCCACAACCATATTCCTAAATTTCGGCCCGGTCCATATTTATATAGTGATCACCCATTGAGGGTTGGGGGACGGGGTTTACACACCCAGAAGCCGCTACACCACCCAAATCCGTAGACCACAGAATTGAATTTTTAGCACGTTTTTTTGGGATTTTAGCCGGTTTTACACCACCCAGACATACATATATGATGGGGGATTTCACCCACCCCAGAAAGACTTTCATCCCTCCTCCAGAAAGTTTTTTACTCCTCCCCCGAATTCGCAAATTGTTTTCGAATTTTTTTACATCCTTGTGCCCTATAAAGATAGAGCATCGTCAGAAGCAACGAAAAATGATGTTTTTGACGCGTATCCCACCATTTTTGGGCCCAAAAAAGGCACTTTAAGATTTCACCCCAGAATCCCCATGCTGTGCATGTCTACAGTCTGCAATCAGACCCCCAGAATTCGGCTGCTGCCCATGTATGATAGCCTTGCCATACCATACCATTATGGTTGGCCGGTTCCTCGTTCCATTCGCGGTGCAATCGACGGGCCATTTCCTCGTCGCCTTGGCGAATCAAATCGCCCAACGAAAAACCTGGATCCTGTTGGCCAAAAATGAATTCGTTCGCTATCTTATTATCGCTCAATAATCTGTGACTTTGACCGCCGATTTGAGCCTTGCATTCGGGGCACACCGACGTTTCCACGGCTCGGCCGCACTCCGATATGCAATACACGTGACCTGAGATATAAGAGTGATGTCAATAGGTGAACGGCACCGAAAGTTCTGGGAGGGGGGGGGGTGCAAGATTTTTTCAAAAATCAAAAAATGGCTTTAAAAATGGTGATATGGCGAAAAAACATAATTTTCCAGCGTTTCTCATCGAACACTATCAATTGGAATCAAATGCTTGCGAAAAAACAAAAAAAAATTTCAAAAATTGAATTCTAGGGGTTATTTTGGTTTCTGGGTGGGGGGGGTGTATACCCCCCACGCCCAGGTATGGTGACGTCTCAGGCACGTATGTAGCTGGCTTCTGGAAATATTTTTCTTTTAATATTGAAGTCAGATATCTCAACAACTACTTGTAAACAGACAAGAACGATGGTGTTTTTAAGCGTTTCTCAGCAAGCTCAACACAATAAAGAAGAAAAAAACTTTTGACTCGATTCTAATCATATTATAGAAACATGTTGCATAAAATGGTCGCGCATACGATTTCTAAGCATTTGACCCTGCTAAAAGATTGTCTAACTTGTTTTGCACTCGATTCTGGTACTTGCAAAAAGCGATAGGTACGAAAAATGAATAATCCTGCGCAACGCGTCACAAAATTGGGTTATTTTTAACATGTCTTACTCAAACTTGGGCTGTTCGGAAGACAAATGTTATACGAAAGGCGAAGCGCCCGAAAATTTTGGGCTCATTACAGTTTAGAAGTGTTAATATAGAAAAACAAGAATTTTTAACTTTTTTTGTGGGCTTAGCGATCGACCGCAGTGACTTTTCCAGCCGGGGCCGCGGTTGCGAAAAATTTCCGGCCCCGGCAGGGGGTTCACAAGGTATATTTTATAGTATATAAAGTAATGGTTAGTATATTTTATACTCGTCATAGTGTAGTAAAGATGACACACATGTGACGGCTCGGAATTGCGGGAGGGGGTCCGGCCATTTTAGGGAGGAGGGGGGGTTAAATGACCTCCAGGGACGTCCGACTTTGGATAGGGGGATCCCCCCAGCCCCCCACCTAACATGTATGAAACATAATATAAGCAATGCAAATATAGTGCATGCAGTACCCAGTATAACAGATAACATGCGGTTTACAGATCGCGTAGCAAGAAGCGACTACTGGTATTTAGAACAGCTCAAGTTCAGTTGCATTGCTAAATAGGTTGAAGTTCCTGTCCACGATTCTCAGCCATACAATATGAATCCCTAAAAACTTTACTGTGCAGAACATCGCTTCTATTATTCTGAGTATTCAATATATCCGCCCATAAGCTTGAAAGGATGAAGTTCCAAACAAATTTTTCTATATACTGACCATTACCACCAGGCCAGTATCCAGGATTTTATTTCGGGGGAGGGGCGAAAATTTTGAGGTCAGAAATCTCGAGAACCATCGGAAGATGGACAAAAATAAAGGCATTTTTGAGCGTATCCCGACGAGCTCTATGCAATGGTAAATAAAAATTTCTGGTAAGAATTTCAAAAATTTTCATATTATTTCATGCTCATATTACACAAATATATCGCTTAAGTAATCTACACAACTGATTTCTCATCATTCAATCAACAAATAATTTCCTAGCTTCTGTCTTTGTATTTAATCTTTGTGATTTACAAACAAAAAAGAATACAGAAAATGAACAATGCACCGCGAAGCGCCGAAAAAAATCGACAAACTCTACATGTCTAATTCAAATTTGAGTAGTTTGGGCGGGCTAGACGATAAAAAATATAGATAAACAATAAATTTGGCGCGAAGCGCCGAAAAATTTTTAGCTCACTAGCTCAAAAGTACGCTAAAAAGCTGTTTCGGTACCTGCTTCAAAAATTTTTCATTTTTCCCTTTAGAGGACCCTTGTGTTTCAAAAATTATATCTTATTTCCGGGGGGATGCCGTCCCCCCACCCGCCGCTTCTGAGTACGGGCCTTATTACTACTGTAAGTGAAAAGGATCACGTTTGAGACAATGTATACATTTACATTTCGATATTGGATTCCTTAAGCTAAGATTTTCGTGAGTACTTAACGATTATATGTAAGATGAATGAAATTTCGCTGTTTCTGAAAGATTTCATGAGCAATTTGTGTAAACATGGATTGCTTTTGCAGCATTTTAGTCAAAATGTACACGCTGAATGAGCGAAATTGGGACTTCGTAATTGCAAAAAATCGTGAAACTGCCTTTTTCAGCACATATGCAAATATGGCGTTAGATCTTGCGCTTGAGATTAGGGCACGTAGCTGGCCGTCCTATTTTTGGAGACCAACACCAATTTTTGGGGGGACTAAGCCCAAAAGAAAAATAGCACAAAACAACGTTTAAAAAGTCCTAGTTTTCCGATTTTGCTGGATTTTGGGGGGTCCGTCAATCCCTCTTTCCCCCAGAGATACGTGCCTGTTGAGATTTTCTAAATCCATCCCACTTTGTGTGATGTTCCCGCTGTCTGAGGCATTTGTGTTGGCAAATTAAACGTCAAACTTAGCTGACGTGAAAGACTGATTGATTATGAGGCCTCAATCGCAGAAAAAGTATCCGAAATCCCTTTTATACATCTTGGGAAAAATAGGCAAACTGCTTTAGACATAGGCAATCGCAAAAAGTCCTGCTTAAAGTAATGAAGAATGATCATGTGATCAATCAAAGCAAAAAATGACTTCTCTGACTTATTTAGAGACAAGAACCCTTACGTTATTATAATAAAAAGACTAAGCAAATGTAATAAATTTATCCCGATCCCCGACCATTTTTTAGACTTGCCCCGGCCGGGGCCCGGAACACCAAAAATGGCAGAGGATAGCCGGGGCCCCGGTCGATCACTAGGGTGACCATACCTTGGCGTGGGGGTTGGGGGTATGCACCCCGAGAAACCAAAATACCCCCAGATATCAATTTTGGAAATTTTTTCCGTTTTTCCGCAATTTTTTGATGCCAATGGATAATGCTCGATGAGAAACGTTGAAAAATTGAGTTTTCTTCGCCATACCACCACTTTTGAGGCCATTTTTTGACCTCTGAAAAAATCTTGCACCCCCGAACCTTGGTGCCGCCCATTTATGAGTGGGACCCTTGTAAGTTTTAAGGAAGATTAATTTTTGGGGCTTCTTCCCAGACATGTACATAAAAGGGAGATGGGGAACCTCCCCCACCCAAAGTTGGCTGGCTCCCCGACCCATCTCCCAAAGTCAAATATTTTTTAGACCCCGATTTTCGGAAAAAACTTGCGAGTTTTAGTCTTTCCATGTGTTTTTTGGACGTTTTTAGCCAAAAACTGAGTTCATTCCCCCTCACTTAAAAAAGGCCGGGGAACCCTCCCAAGATTTTGAGCCGTTACATGCATCATTACCCCTATTTT
Organism: Mermis nigrescens; assembly: GCA_036768485.1. NCBI lineage: Eukaryota > Metazoa > Nematoda > Enoplea > Mermithida > Mermithidae > Mermis > Mermis nigrescens. The sequence goes on along the minus strand of JAVLUZ010000755.1, from coordinate 231,239 downwards.
CCCACAGATACGTGTGATCTTCCAGCAAAAATTTTATCAACTTGCATAAAAAATTGGTAGAGATTGAAAATTTTATTCCAGGAGTCTGCGGGGGAGTTGAAATCGGGGTTTGAAAATTTTCGACACTTTGCGCCACATATAAATCATATTCCATAATTTTTCCTCAAGCGTAACCAAAACACTATCTTTTTCACAGCCTATTAAGAGAAACAAGAGGGAGATTTTTCTGAAAAAATTCAAATTTTCTGATCTTAATGGGTCAAAGCATGCTGAAAACGTTTGTGCAGCGGTTCGCAAAGACTAACAATCCCAACCAAGATTTGGAGATATAAACCAATTCATATTATTTCCGAGAAAATGAAAAATACGTTGAAATAGAACAAAAATTAATAAAATAAATTCCCTCGATAATAAGTGCTATAAGTGTTGAAAATTACGCGTAATAGTGAGCGAAAAATGAATCGTTTTTTAAATTTACATATACATGCATGAGCGTAGACAAGATGCAGCCTTCCTCAGCCCAAACATAATTTCGAAACGGCAGGTTAATGCATGAAAAATAATGAAAATTAACATCTTTTCACCGAAAGATCTCAACATTTCCGGTGCTTCACGACGCAGGATCGTTATTTTCTATAAGTTTGGCTCAAGCGCGACCAAAAACGTCATTTTTCATAGCCTATTAATAAAGATTATATTTTTTTCAAAACTTTGAATTTTAATTGCTCAATGGATCGAAATGTCAGAAAACGCACTGCATTTTGTGACCCGGCGAACTTATCCCTAAATGTAGGGTCAACAATTTTGGACCGACCCACTTCTTATAAAAAATCCTACGTACTCCCTGTATACAAATGTATAGTATTAGTGATTTTAACATTTTTTCGCGAAAATATAAATTTTTATGACCTCAGTCGATAGGGCATGTTGAGAAGCATAAAAAGTCAATTTAATTTCTAAGTTATAACGGCTGGCTACACATGTTCGAAACTTTGAGACCGCCATCATACATGCACAGCATGGGAATTCTGGGGGGAGGGATTATAAAGTGCCTTTTTTGGGTCCAAAAATGATAGCTCGCGTCCAAAACATCGTTTTTCAGCATTTCTGGCGATGCTCTATCTTTCAAGACCATAGAAACATTAAAAAAATCTCGGAAAAAATCAAAAAAGTCGGAACAAATCGAACATAATATAGTAAAAACACGAGTACAATGGCGCGAAGCGCCGAATGTTTGGCACCTTTGAGCAAATGGATAGCTAAAAACACTTAAGAAGCATCTTTTCTACAAATTTTCAGAAAAATTAATTCTTGGGAACTTTAAAAAAATCGCCAATTCTGGGAGAGAAAGGAAGGGGGTGAAAATTTTTCTGAGGGGTGGGGGGGCGCGTGAACCCCCCAAAATCATGTATGACCGCCATCAATCGGGACAAGTATTTTCTAACTGACTGGGCCAAGCATAATTGCACATTTTAACTAACCGTTAGGGCACGAGTACCAGTAGCCCTGCTTCAAATCCAACGCCGCATTTATTTGCAGCTTCTCAAACTGGGTCAATTGCGACGAGCCGGTCTTCGTAACGATTGATTTCAATTTTTCGGTAATTTGTTTGGCCAATTCGACGCTAATTGGCACGCTGCCAAACAAGATTTTCACAACGTCCTTTAGGCAACCGCAAAATGAAGTTTCGGGATTGCGTTCGATCGATTCCAGTGTTTCCACCCGAAGAAGCAAATCGTCGATAAGTTTGAACAGATGTATCTCAAGTAGCAGGGAAAGATTAAACTCGTACATACATTGTACTATAGATAGGAGAAGACAAGCATTATAAAGATAAATTTTGGATTTTTAAGTAGCTGTATCATGATTTATTGCCGGGGCAGTATTTGACGTCTAAAAAGTGGTCAGAAAGACACTTTCCAAGGATTCTACAGTAATATTATTTTAAGCAATGAATTTTTCCGAGCATCTTTTCAGAGTCGTACCCATCAGACTTTGGTATTCGACGTTTTCAGATTACGTCAAAATCGCTTTAAAATACACAATTTTCGGCTCAAACTGCTCGACAGTACCTGGGCAAGCAATATCCCCTCTCACCCCTCTCCATGTGCATATTTTCTCCATACATGCTATAACATAGGCACATAGGTCGTCGTCATGTACGACGACATCCTGCAACATCCTATATTATAACTTTGGTCGAGTAATCATTACCAAAGCTGAAGGATGTTTAGGTGTTCGAATTTCGTGGAAGCTGCATGTTCAGTTAAGTCGAGCTCAAATTATCCAAACTCGATTCCATTTAAAACTGGGACTGAATCGGACGAGGTATCGAAGAAAAATTAGAGTGTAAGCCACATCTTTTTTGTACGAAAAAGAGACTTTGAGACTCCTACTCGTCGTATGTACAAAGGTTTTGAGCCATCTTTGTAAAAGGACTTTTTGACGCAATACTAAATTGCCAAATCAAAGTTTGACGCTTTTTTATCACAAATTCGCAGTTTTCGGAGCGTTCATTAGTCGGCAACGAAAAATCAAACGTCTCCGCTAAAGCTGTTTAAGGGGGGGCGCCCCCTTGGCCGGAAAAATTCTTGGAAGGTAAGATAATGCACGGAAACATGGAAAAATCGAACGTCTACATATGCCATAACATCTTCGAATTTTTGGTGCTTCGCGCCATATGTGAACTATTTTCCATCTTTCTGGCTCAAACAAAAAATTTTTCTTTCGGAACACTTCGAATTTTATGACCTTAATGGATAAAGCACCTTGAAAAACATCGAAAATTAAGGTTTCGCGAGCTATCCAGGCATATTTCCCGAGACATAGACCAATTTATGCTGGGTCCGCCCCCCCCCTTGGCCCGATTCCTGAATACGGGTCTGATCAATGATATTTTCCTGAAGTTTAAAGCAGAACTACTGCAAGACTCCGAGCAGTCAAAAATCGATATATCAAAGATAATGTTTTTGAATATAAAAAATTTTAAAAAATGGGGCAAGCAATATCAAGCAATACAAATTCGCGCCGTTTTGAGACGATTTTTACTGATTCTTGCCCTCAGAAACCTAGAAATTGCTAAAATACGTGACCAAAGGTTGAACAACTCTGTTTTTGCCACACTAAAATCGCTACTGTACCATATTATAGTACCCAAAAATCAGTGATCGGACCGAGGCCTCGGCCTCGGCAAGCCTCGGCGTTTTTTGGAGCCTCGGCCTCGGCGCCGAGGGCGAAGCTGAAAAGTGCCGAGGCGCCGAGGGTTAAAATCAAATTTGAATAAGTTTAATATATCCGTTGAATATTAACTATTTAGAATGCATCTGCAGTACGCAGCCTATTTTTTACCTATAGACTTTTCTTATGGTTTTAGTCGCATACCCAGTTACACCAAGTCACATACAGCAAAGTGCCAATGTATTATTCATGTGATGACTAATTTTAATTCTCATGCTCGCTACATGGATCGGAAACACACATTTCCATAGGGAGAGGGGGTGAGGGAGGGTTATTACCCCCTCTAAGGGTACAAGACTCATGTCACTGTCAGACGATTTTTGGTGAAAACCTTTTGAATATTTTTGAACTTAATTTTTACTATGGCAAAAGTGCAGCTAACTATTAGAATTTCACGAAGTGATACAGTATATCTGAATGTAAGCAAGAGTAAATAGACAAACTATCACTATGAAACATGCATGTGACAGCTCAAAATATTCGGGAGGGGCTCCTCGGCATACATGTAACGACTTGAAATTTCGGGTAGGGGTCCCTGGCCATTTTTAGAAGGAGGGGGATTAGCGACTCTAATTCTATGTCAAAAATGGCAAAAGCACCTAAAAATAGCCAACAAAGCGCAAATTTTCGCCAAAAATGGGGAGGGAGGGTTAAATTTTCTGATGTTGGAGGGAAGGGTGTTTGGGAGGACGTCCAACTCTGGGTGGGTGGGGAATTCCTCAAACCCCTCTGTTACACGTATGGTTTTCGGCCATTTTTATGGGAGAGTGGGTAAATGATCACGAATTTTCGGCCGAAAATCGCAAAAACGCACCTAAAAATGGCCAATAAATGCAGGTTTTGCCAAAAATCAATTTCGGCTCGCGCATTTTTTGGAGCCATTGTTATACAATGTAAAATACTTCCTTGGACAAATTGATATTAATTATATCGTTTTTCAGTATTTTTCAGGAAATTTCAAAGAATTTTCGGCGCTTCGCGCAAAATATCGCTAATATAATGTATTTAGATTGAAGCAGGGGCATTAAACACTCAAAAATCAATTTTTGTATAATCTAGGCATCTTTATGCAGATTTAAATATATTTTGTATCTATTCATACTGTTTTTAAAAATTTTATGCAAAATAAGTACTATTTAATAACTTTGCACTTTTCTACCGTTCAAAGATAAAATTGACTAATTTATCCTGATGTTGCATTGAATTTCTAAGCACAGTAATGCTTATTACAAGATCTAATTTGCATATTAAAATATCTGTAATATTTCTGATTTTGCAGTACAAGTTGTTTTAGCTTTCTCAGTCGAGTTTTATATGTAAATTTCATCAAAAGCTCATGAACTTATCAACTAAATTCAGGCCGAATTATCACATTTAGGGCCACGATTTTTGTATTCGGCAAAGATTTTTCATAACGTACAGAGACTTTTCAGGACCGTCTTTGTACATGCACAAAGATTTTTGGAGAGAAAAAAACTGTAAAAGGGTGTTAAATTCCCGAAAATTTCCGGCGCATCAGTAATTGTCTGTCCTATATATCTTTAAAATAGTATAATTTGCATTTAGAATGGAAAAATGTCAAATATTCAGAAACCCAGGAATTAGCTAAGATACACTACCAAAGGTCGAAAAACCCTGTTTTACCACACTAAATCGCTACTGTACCATACTATAATAGTACACAAAAATTTGCATGTACAAAATGTTCAAAGACTTTTGGATACCATCTTTGTACATGTAAAAAGGTATCTTGCACAAAAAAAGACTGTTTAGGACTGCATGCCGGTTGCAGGTCACTCACTGGCAGTATGTAAAAATGTGTATCTTTAAAAATATATTAATATAAAATATCTACATAAATTTGTTCGCTCATACAAAGACATTACTTAATTTACTGGTCCCCCATGTTAGGATTTCACCCTTCCCTCGACTCTGGACCTTGGGAAACTATGATCGGAAAGTACAGTGCAGTTTCCATCATATTACCTGCCACACCAGAATTGGATGACTGAAAAAGCGTGTTTAAAATGCATTACTGCAAAAGCGAGCACAACAATGGCTACAGTTCTGTCTTTACTTAGCTTATTTCGTTTGTTCGTTTATTTCTTCGACACTGTTTTCTTATTTATAGTAATAAAAGTTTTTAAGTGCTTGTTCAGCCATGTTTTTTATTAATTTTTCCAAGTCTTCAACGTCAACTTGTTAAGTTAAGTATGCTTTCATGCTGCTGACTTTATTCAATAAATCCTTCACACATATAATCTACTATTATTGAAAATAAGAATGAATTGTTTGACATTCGATAAAGTGCTTAATATTACGATTATTCTCTAGCTCATGTGCATACAAAATATCCTAAGAGTACTATTTATGGGTATAGGTATACAAGCTTGACCCTCGGCATTATCCCTCGGCCTCGGCCTCGGCCGAGGCAAGGATTTTAAGTCGCCTCGGCCTCGGCCGAGGGTCCAAAAAGTACCCTCGGTCCGATCACTGCCAAAAATTTGTGTGTACGAAATGTACAAAGACTTTTAGGGACCATCTTTGTACATGTACAAACGGACCTTGTACAAAAAAAACACTGCCTTAAACATAGTTAAAATAATGACTTGAAAATTAAAGAAGAATTATTGCAAGACTTCGAGCAGCTTAGCTTTGCAGTAGTGTAAAGCGAACATCAAGATGAACTTGTGTGCATAAGTTATAAAACAACAGCAAATTGCCATTACGAGCGAAGTGAATCTTCTCGCTTCACAACCAATTTCGCTAGTCATTTGGGGCGAAGCTTTTTGAAATTATCGCATAGCCAAGTCGCAATGGCAACGAATTCCTTATTTAGCAAGACATAAGCAAAGAGGCTGAAGTTTAATGCCTTTGAATTGCAATAAGCTGGAAATAACATTTCCAATTGTTCCGCGAAAAACGGCGAACATGCGCGAAGTTGGTCATTGGAAACCTATGAATGTATGTATGTATAAGACGTGAAATATAGTAAGAATATAAAAGCAGTTTAAAAAACTAGTACGAACACAGCAATGATTAAGATACCAAAAATAATTTCGAAAGACAAGACAGTGCATAAAAAATATAGGAAACTGACCTTTTCATAACAAAATCTGTGAAGTTTTGGCGCTTCGCGCCGTTGGACCATAATTTTCCAGAAGTCTGGCTCAAGCGCGGCCAAAAAAACGTCATTTTTCATGGCCTATAAAAAATGAATTTTTTTCGAAAAATCTAAATTCTATGAGCGTAATGGATGGACCATCTTTGAAAACGTAAGAAAATGCACTTTGTCTTGCGTACCGTCGAACACATCCCGAAATACAGGGTCACCAATTTTCTGATCGTCCTCCTCATAAACAATCCTGCGTATGCCCTGCATACATGTGCGCACGCTTTGTTTTGTGCATAGATTTCCCTCTTAAACTATCGCCACGAAACTATAACACTTTACATGGGTACATAAATAATAGTCTTTCCTTGAAGTGTTGCTTAGGACAGCAATCCCCAAGTTTACAAAGTTGTATGCAGGACGTCATTATACATATGTATTAACATAGCAAAGTTACATGTATAACAACGCACACTGTCATAAAATAGATCGAAAATTCGTCAAGGATTGTCGAACAATCAAATTTAGTAACGAGAACTGTACAAAGACAGTATATACCTGTCCAATTTTTTATATGATGCACATTGCATTACGAGCATACATGATCTGGGGGAAGTGGGATTACAGCCCCAGGAAAAATTTTCACCCACCGCAAAAATTTATTCACTATCCCCTGAATTGACGATTTTTTGAAAGTTACCAAAATTTTCTGAAAATTTGTAGAAAAGATGCTTTCTTAGGCGTTTTTAGCAGGGATGTCCCGAAGCAGACTTTTTAGCCGGGGTAAGATGTTGTGTACACAATATAAGCCGGACCTCTACATGTGTACACTACTTAAGATCATTAATAGTATTTTGAGCAATAGTACTTATTAACATAAGTGCGAAAAAGGATTAATTACAGATTTATCGTCTTATAAAGGCTTTAAATTGATGAATTAAAAGCTCGGAGAATAACGAAAACCATTTGAGAAGTATCAATAATGCTTGTGATCCTAACGAAGTCCATTTAAATAATTACAATTATTAGCACAAAATCTGAAATGTAAAGCTCAGGTGTCTTCAGAATTTCAAAAATTAATAACTAGAGAGCGGTATCCAACCGAAAATAGCTACCGCGCCTGCAAAAAATCATTCTAAATTAACGTTTCAGCTAAAAGCATGCATTCTAAAGTTTAACCAGATCCTTTTTATCTAATTTTTCTACACTAGGAGCGAACTTTTGAAGAGCCCTGAAATTCAAGCTAAAAAACAGACTGCATCATAAGTAGTTATTGGATTTACACCGCCTAATTACAATTATCTATGTCTTCCATCCAGCTCTGCTACGCTATAACAATATTGATTTACGAGTTGTATCTTTCATATGTCAAAATTAAGGCTGCGGCGTAAAAAAATGCAGAACAGCACACGCTTGAATTACGAAAAATTTGTTAAATTGTAAATTTCGACCAAAAAATTATTACTTGGTACTTGGTGCAAAATAGTAACAGCATAGATATTTTGTCTGGGCTCCAATAAGTGCAATCATAGCAAGTTATCTCTATTCCTTTCAAGCATAGGTTGGCACTGCCGCGCCACTCGCGCCACCGGGTGGCGCCAAGGGCACTTGGGTACCTTCAGAACCCCAGCTGGGTGGCGCCGGAAAAAAAACAGTTTTTGATTGGGCGGGGGGGTAGAATTTTTTGACCCAAAAATGAAAAAGTGAGAAAATGATACAACCATCCAACTAGCCAACAAACCAACCAACTAACCGGCCAACCAACCAGCCAACTAAACAACCAACCAACCGGCCAAACAACCAATCAACTAGCCAACCAACCGGCCAACTAGCCAAGCAAACAATTAAGCAACCACCTACCCAAGCAAGCAACCAACTAACTGGCCAAACATACAACCAAATAACCAACCAACCTCAACAAAAAGGACCCCGGTACCTTCAGAACCAAATTCATTGCCCAGTTATGGTTTCAAGGCTGATCATTTAATCAAAATTTCCCTCTATTTTACCTGGCTAGACTTAGCAGATCGTATGAGTGTCATTTATAAGACCTAACAGAATGAAATAAAAGTTGATACATCCGATTTTAACTATGTATGTACTTACTTACTTATGTAACCTTGTTAAAGCTTATAGTTGTTATGTTAGACCTTTATTAGAGTACTGTTGTAGTGTATGGAACCCTTCTTATATTAGTGATATAGATCGACTGGAACCTGTTCAACGTAGATTTACTAAATATATTTTCGGTTATAATAATATTCTTTCTTACGAGGATCGTTTAATACAACTTAAATTGTGCAGACTTGAATTAAGACGCTTGCAAATTTGCCTGTGTATGATGTATCAGATTATTTGTCACAAATCATGTTTGGAAGCTGATGATTTTTTTGTATTTAATCATAATATTACCCGCAGCATTAATAGATTTAAATTAGTTATACCTGTTGTACATTCTAATTTAGAAAAGTTTGATTTCTTTTACAAATACATCGCAGTTTGGAACGATCTACCTGACTTCATTGTTTCTTCCCCTAACCTAAACATATTCAAATCTAGATTAGCAAACTTTGATTCATCTAGATATCTTGTGGGGCGCGCGTAAAACTTGTCATTCCATTGACTCGCATGTCCCGTTACTAATTCGTAAACGTGTATTATGTATTTTGTCATTTTGCATTTTATCAGTTGGTGTATTAGTAATAAAATTTCTTTCTTCTTCTTCTTCTACTCTCAGAGATGAATTACAAACGTAAATAATAAATCATTACTATAATACATAAATGATCGAATAAATATCTACTAAGCAAACAGATTTTGACTTCCAACTACTACTTTAAAAGTAATGCAAAAACACTAACTTTAAATCAACTAAGTTGAAAACAAATCTACATTTTTCCTACAGAAACAGCTCAAATATTAAATTTTGCTGTTCGAATTCGTCAGTATTCTTAAATAAACCCTTTGTATGCTTCGCTACTATCGGTCGAGAGAGATGTCAAGTGGTGAACACTTTAATCTACGGACAGGCCTGTAGCCAGGGGGGTTGCGATTGGTGCGGCCGCACCCCCTGAGGGTCATGTATTTGTCAAACTGATAAAGCTTATACTAAAGATTTCAGACACATTGTTGTAATAACTTATTACTGTGCCTTATTTCCACATAGCCAGACTTTTTCTTTTGCATGAATGCAAGGTTATTTTTTATAGTACTTGCTTCAGCCAGATATCATGCTCAATAAGCTTCTGTGGTATTGAAATAGCCAATTAATCTAGTTTTGCGTTTCAAATACATACTTTATAGATCCTGTCTGTGTGTTCATGAGAGACTTGAAAATTTTCTGTAGAAAAGAATCGTTTTTAGTGTACTAGCATAAGCATGAAATGTCAAAACGAATGTAACATTTTGGTTTTGGTAGGTTATCATCATCCTCATTATTTCTTGTGGTCGCACCCCCGCACCCCCCTCAAATAATCCTGGCTACGGGCTTGTACGGATCTCAAGGTCCCAGCTTCGATTCCGCCTCGATGTAATTCTTTTCGGCAGGCTAACCCAGGCTTTTATCCCTCCAGGGTCGATAAATGGGAAGCTGCACTAGTGTAGCGGAGGTAATACCCTTGGGACTTGCGCCAAAATAAAATCCTGGTTACGCTCCGGCACATATATGTGCACGTATTACCTGAGGCCATCTGTTCCCATGTTTAAAAGTGATTTTTTACCCTCAATTTTGAACAAGGGCTTATGTTGTACATAAATACCGATTAGAATTGCCAGCCAACTCCCAAGGTTTTAAGTTGCTCGCTACTAAGTCTACAGAGACTGGATATAAAAGCTGGTATAACGGTTAAGTTCCTTGAATAGGTGGCCGGGTGGGGTAAGTGTTGATTCAAAACTCGAAGCAATCCTCCAACGATTTGCCAAGGAAAATCAAACCAGTGTTTTGTCACTGGAAATCTTTCATATTGGCTCAAAAGGTACAAGGTGTCTGACGTGACAAGGAGGAAATTTCCGAAAAAGTCTCTTCCGAAAACCGTTCCCAAAGAAGCACAATAAAGTGAATTTTTTCGCTTCTTAACCAGTTCACAAGCAAAAATTATTCGTATGCCCGCCCGTTTTAAAAGTAAAAAAATCTATTTTTACACTCTAAGAGTACGATAAAAAACCATGCCAAATTTACGCAATTCTGAAAAAAGCGACTATTAATTACAAAAAGTAGACCGAAAAATCGAATCGTTCAAAAAAAGATACCTGCCGTTTTGCGTAACGAATCTTTTTGGCTGCTTCAATTGTAAAAAAGCAGACCATAATCAAATTCTTCAAACAAACCACTTTGTTGGCGTACAAGTGGGGCGTAAGAAAATTATCAAGGTACTTTCGCATCAAGTCTACTTTAGTTTCCATAAGAACAAAAGAAATGGGAACCGAGGATACATTTGTATTTGCCGTCCGGAGCATCGATCTCAGCTTATCCAAGACCGCCAGCAGCTGTAAAATCAAGCAGTGAGTTCAATAACAAGATTTTGGGGGGTCTCTCTTAAGCAAATACAGAGAGAACCTAGATTCGAGGGATTAGGGGTTAAAAATTCTTCAGAAGTAAAAAGAGTCAAAAACATTGGTGATAGACAGACACGCAAAGTAAGGGAATTCTGGGGAAAATGACCGGAGCAATAGCCCATCCCAGCCCGTGTGAGGAACGGGCTAATACAAAAGCTAAACGGGCTGAAGGGTCTATTTGGATGGACTGATATTGAAAAAAATGTGACAAAACTGTGGAAATTAAGCAGTTTTCTTTTTAAAACCATTTTTAGCCCACCTGGGGACCAACCAACCTGCGAGAACCCATAGTTGGAAGGGCTGAAACTTTGACTATTGCTCGTATATGAAGGCGCAGTGTGTTTGGTAAAGGCCCGTTTGTACATGAACAAAGATGGTCTCAAAAAGTCTTTGTACATTTTGTACACACAAACTTTTCGGTACTAAAATATGGTACAGTAGCAATTTTAGTGTTGTAAAAACAGAGTTGTTCGACTTTTGGTAGTGTATTTTAGATACTTTCTGGGTCTCTAAAGGCAAAAATCACTAAGAATCGTCGTAAAACGGCGCGAAGCGCCGAAAAATTTGACTTTTTTCTTTTTGAAATGCAATTTCTACCAATATAAAGATATTTAGAACACACAATTGCTCATTTCGGCGCAAAGCGCCGAAAATTCGAATTTTAGACCTTTTTTACAATTTTTGTCTTCCCAAAAATCTTTGTACATACATGTACAAAGACGGTCCCAAAAAGTCTTTGTACGTACATCGGGGCGAAATCTTTGCCGAATACAAAAAAAGCAGTGTGGGGGTGAAACGAAATTTATTCTCGAATATGCCTTTTTGGGCTCAAAAACATTTGTAACGCGTCAAAAACGTCATTTTGGCGTTTCTGACAATGCTTTCTTTTTAGAACATAAATAAAAATTTCGACTCAAATCGAAAAAAAACGATTAAATTGAACAAAATATAGTCTAAAAATGAGTATAGGGCGCGAAGCGCCGAAAACTTAACACCTTTGAGGCAAAAAATAACTAAAAACGCTTACAAAACCTTTTCCAAGAATTTTTCCGAAAAACTCGAATTCTTAGGGATAATATTTTAAACATTTTCGAGGGGAGGCGAAAACTTTTCTACGTTTTGTGTCGAGCTCTATCCATTAGAAAGCACCGAAAGGAAGCGAAAAGCACCTCAAATTCGTATAATCTCAAAAATTAAGTTCTGGAGAGGTCTTCGGGTGATTTCTTAACAGCTGGAATTGTCCTTGGAGATGATAGGACTGAAAGAATACAATTGTATAAAAATAAAGACCAAACCTCGATTGAATTTTTTAACAAGTAATGCTACAGTAGTCGCCATGAAAGATGACGCGCCATCACCCTCAGAATCATAATGGATGGTGCGTCGCGAGCGCCGCATTACGTCCATCATGCGCCATCATCTCTTTTTTCTATTAAGCGCCATTAACCTCCATCTTCCCTATAATCTGGCGATGCGGACGGCGCAATTTAGCTATTAATAGCGCCAACAAGAAGGAAGCGCGCCAGCATTCACGTGCACGCTTCCTTGTTGGCGCTATTAATAGCTACATTGCGCCGTACGCATCGCCAGATTAACGGGATGATGGAGGTTAATGGCGCTTATTAGAAAAAAGAGATGATGGCGCATGATGGACGTAACGCAGCGCTCGCGACGCACCATCCATTATAATTCTGAGGGTGAGGGCGCGTCATTTCCACGGCGACCACTGTAAATATTAAATATGCAGAGCGCTTAGATGCAATATAATTACTACAGTAAATAAAATTACAGTAATCTTATCTAGAACATGAATAATTAAGACACTTTAAAATCAAACATGTAATTCCAATAAATTCATTTCGTTGCTGAAAATGCACGTCATAATTCCGATAATTAGTCGCACAAAACTAATACGATCATAGGTAGCGCGTTAGCGCGTACCTATAATATACTTGGGTACCCCAACATATGTCCCCCATCACAGCTATAACGGCACATATCTGAGAGGTGCGGTTTTTTAAAAAGGTAGATAATAAAAAAACTCAGGACCCCCATTTTTTTCTTGTTTACACTCAATATTGAGCGTGTCGTGAGTGTTTAAAGTTTTCAACCAAAAATTCAAATGATTTTCGGAGGGCGAATTTTTTAATATGTTTTCCCTAATTAGTAGTTTACGAATCTGAACTTAAAATTTCTTTACACTCATTGGTTGTAGCACAGGAGTGTATATTAGACGGATTTTTACTGTTTTCATGTGCAAGAGCATATCGAACTCAGTTTTGCATTCTATGCAGTCTGATTGGTTTCAAAAGGTAGACGGTTATAAAATCTAGGGAGCCTTTTTTTATTTTTTTAAAAGTAATATTTTCGAATTTAGAGGCGGTTTATTGTAAAGAGTCTGGGACAAAAAAATAGTTTTTCCCTGCCATATTCTCCACTTAGTAGACAGAACGTGGTAACTACCTTTAAAATGTGCCTCGTCTTGAGCGTTACAAGTCAAAATTTATTTTGTTTCTTTACAATCAATTATGCGTTATTAGTGCAGGTGTAAACTTTACACTGAAAATTTTTCTCCGCCCAGAGCGTCGTGGATGATGAATTTTTTAAAAAATGTTCTCCGTAAGGTCAGAGTAACGAGTTCTACAGCCACTGTTTGTTGAGGTATGAAGAGGTGAACTTTGAATTATATGTCTATTTTCTAATGCCGATAGATAACTCTGTATTGCATATTGTTTGATCAGATTTTTCTTATTTCAGAGGTTTTTGACTCGTCTTTAAGAAATAATTATTTTTATTATCATGAATGCACTATTCTTAAACTTCAGTAGAATGATGAATATGTTTTAATGATTGACTAAGTATTAAAATTCGCCGATTTGTCGAGTTGGTGCAGAGGGTGACGCATCCGTTCTCGCAAGCGGGCTTAAAGAAAGACTAATGGGTTACAATCTTCTGAGTACTGACTTTTTCATTTTTTAATTCTTTCGGCAAAACCATGCACTTTCGACTTGTTTATGTCTGCCAACAACTCCGGTTATGGTATTTGAGAAATTTTTTCAGACAGAAATGTACTATGGATCAAGGGCTATCTTGTGTTTACCAGCAAACTTTTCTAACAATCAATGCGCAATTAGTACCAGGGATTTAAACTTTACACTCTGGTGGATAAGTAAAAAAATAGATTTTGTCCGAGATTTCTCTGCCAACTTTTTCGATTATGAGTTGGGATGAATGAATTGAATAAAATAGTAATAAAGTAACTTTTAAGGGCTACAGGTCGAAGCATGCCGCGTTCAAAAAACGTAATATTGAGTTGTTTATGGCGGTGTAAAGTTCGAAAGTTGAGGTGTAAAATGGGCGAAAAAACAGATTTGTTTCGTATTTTGATTGGTAAATCATATCAAATATCTCGCGGAACATAAGTTTCGCATATTCAAACGTACTACAATCAAAGGACTACAAACTGGCCCGAACCGAATTTATTTACACTCAGTGGGGCGTTAGCTTCAGATTTTTAAAGTTTACAATGTGGTGGACAGTGGAAAATACGTGTTTGTCCATTTTTTTGTTCGCCACTCTCTCTGTTCAGAAGTCGGGCGAGGTCGAATAGGATAAAAATAAAGTACTTTCTAAGGGGCACGCGTCACAGCGAATTGCGTTTGTTTACATCAATATTTAGCTTCTTCGGGAGGTGTAAATTCAAAAAAAATGGGGGAGTTAAACGTGTTTCTGTCTTGTTTTTTCTGCCAAGTTCTAGGTTATACTCTGGATATAATCTCAAGTCTAAAAATTAACCAGAAACCAAATGTGATACGCCAGTTTGTTTGCACTCAACAGTGGTGTAAAGTGGTTTACATCTGATATTTATTTGTCCTCGGGCCATTGTGGAGACTTAATTTTTTAATAAATGTTGATCGTAATATCAGAGTAATATCAGAATAACGAATCCGACGAAATTTTCTACCTGTGGTTGTGTAAAGTTTACAATGCATATTAAGTTTAGTTCTAGAGCCTTGCGGAAGCTTAATTTTTATTCAAAATGTTCTACGTAAAATCAGAATTGGGAATCTGACTGTTAGTCTTCTCTACACCTAGTAGTTGTGTAAAGTTTGCGCTATGCATTTGTTCTTAATATGTAGTTTATACTACAAATTTATTTTCCTTACACTCAATATTTGCGTAAAGTTTATGCTGAAAAACTTTGATCCGTTTGAATAATGTAAGGTTGTCTTGTTTAAAAAGGATAATGCTGATGTTAAGAACAATATTGTTTTCCGCGTTCTTGGACTGCTGTCATTATTGTGGCATGTTACTGTATGTGTTTACTGACTGATGTACTCAAATCATGCTAATTAAGAGTAGGGTACTAGCAAAGAAAAATGCTCCGATGGATCAAAAAAGGTGAATATACTTGGAATTGTGGATTGTTAAGGATGCAAAAGGAGGGGACTAGGAAAAAGCTACTTAAAGTCGCAAAATCTGATAAAAATCACACTTTATCTAAGCAACGTAAAAAATCGAAGTATATTCTGCGGCCAACAGATTAAAATAAATATATAACCATAAAAATGAATGAAAAAGCAGCACTTTAGCTATGCAGTAGCTATGGGAAATGATATTGAGTAAACTAACAGTCTTTGTAAGCCAATTGATTGAAATAGCAAACATCGATGCATCCAAGACACTGAAGAAATTATTGGTTTAAATAGTAGGAAACGCGTAAGTTGACTTAAAACAGACTAAATGCAAGTACAGTAGCATTCCCATAACGATTGTGTGTACTAATTAATCGGCCCCTGCTTTGCTTGCTATAATGTTCATAATAAAATAAAACAACTTCAATTACAATACCACTTAGTTTTCTATCAATCAGGATTAGAGCTGCACACTTTGCAAATTTCACTACCCGGGTACCCGGCTATTTCATTACCCGGGTACCCGGGTAATTCGGGTACCCCGGTATACCCGGGTAGGACCTTAGATAAAAGAGAATGCAGTGAACATCGTTTATTTACGGTTGACAGTGAGGTCTAGGGCAAAGTGATATTCAAGCAGTAAAATTATTGAAAAATTAATGCAAGATTAAATAAAATCAAGGCCTTAATCTGAAGAATTCGTATGCATTTAATGAAATTTAAGTCATTTTAATAATTCAAAGCAAAAAATTGTGAAGCAGGTTTTGTATCTTCATAGCGTCATTAAAACATTTGAAGCAGGAAAACACATTGACGAAAAGCAATTTTGAAATCAACCGGAAATGAAAATTTATTCGAAAACAAGTCCAAGTCTATCTGGAGCTGACTGCAGAGACGTAGTCAGAATTTTGGTTCGGGGGCATAAACGTTTTCATGTAGAATTTACGGCCTTTTTATTGACAAACATTTCGGAATTCATAAGTGGCGCAAAGTGCCAAGAAATTTAGTCATTTTTTCCACCCTTTACAGTTTGTAGCTCTGTGAATAACGTAATAATGTAACTAATTAATCTGATAGAGCAGAAAATTATCAAATTTGTACAAAACAGTTTTGACAATTCAAGCTTCTAACAAGGAAACTGCGAATTACTAACTTTGACTGAAAATATTTTGAGAGATTCAGGCTTTTAAACGCAATGCTGGAGCTTTAAAAAAGAAAGAACAGTAACTGGCGGCGCTATGCGCCGGAAAATTTTGACGTTTTTGCACATTAAACCAAATTTATACCGCTTAAATCATACAAAACAGACAAATTAATGCCGGCGCGAAACGCCGGAAATTTTTAGAAATTCCTAACCCATTTACCTGGCTTGTTCTCCCTAAAATCTCGTTGCACATGTACAACGAGATTTTATGGCTGCGGGACGTCTGAGGTATCGAGCAGGATCCGGGGCAGAGTCCCGGAAAATTTTGTAAAAAAGCATTTTAATGTTAAATAGTAACGTCAAAATTTTCGCAAAATCGTCCAAATCTCGGTTCGGAAGCAAGCCCAAAATCACTTCAAATTGATGAACTCCTACATTGCACAAACTGATCTGAAATGCGTTTTTCGACCTCTGCTGGGTACATGGCGCAGCAACGGGTCGCTGCCAATAAGATATAGAAAGATGTATCCATGAAAATTTTGTTCTTACCGTTTTCAGGCGCATTTGTGGCCTTCTAATTAACAAAATGCAGTTCATAGAACAAGAAATGCGGAAAAACATAAGAAAATTTGGTCATTCCTTCCAATTGAAATAGGATTATGTGTCCTTGTAAAGAAAGATCAACGAAACAAAGAATAGACAAACTGGTACACAAAAGACAAACAAAGCAGAGAATAGACAAACTGGTTCACAATCATTTTCGCACTTTTACTATCATGCTCAACAAGCATGCGCAGTTTCATTCAACGAACAAATAGTGCATTAAATTACTAAAGTGATGTGGAGTGCTGGATTATTTTAGCTGATTCAAGCTTTTAAATTTATTGGGTCTATATAGCAATAAATCGGCGCGGAAAATTTTGAAGTTTTTGCCTTTTCGAACTTAGTGTCATGGACTAGAGCTGTGCCGGGGCCAGGCCCCGGCCCCGAGGCCTAGGCCCCGGCCCCGGGCCGGGGCCAGGCTGGCCCGGCACCGGGGCCAATGTTAGAATTGATTATAATAGAGAAAATTGATAATGTTTTGGGCAGATTTACCTTCAAACTCAATTTCAAGCAAACCACAGATCTTGCTAATTCAAATCTTTATTTCACTATGTCAGATTGGTGCAAATTTCTAATTAATAATCAAAATTGACATATTTTAAATTGCAATTCATATAGACGAGCAATTCCAGCCTGCTTGGTAGCAGACAGCTACTTCTATCAGAACAAATAGAATAGTAAGCCTTCAAAAGTGCAAAGTAAAGCACATTGAAAAACGCATCCAAGTCAGAGGAGTTAAATCCATACATGGGCAGCTAAAAAATTCTAGGGAGTCCAAAATTCAAAAAGTGCCTGATAATATATGTAGAGCGAAAAAAACACCCTTTTCTCGCGTTTCTCAATGAGAGCTATCCATTAGCATAAAAAAACCGCAGAAAAACAGAAAAAATTCTGAAAATCAATTTCTGGGGGGTCTAGCGGATTTTTCTGGGGGGGGAATGTGAATTCTGTGGGGGTCAAGATCCCCCAATGCCCATGTTCTGTTATATCTTGTAATCCCAACAAATATTAACGCTTGACGTGCATATCTACAAGCAAGAATATATGGCATAGGTACATATAAGGGGTAGGGCAGGGTCGTACTATGAGCATGGTAAAGCACGCTATTATTGGCCCCGGCCCCGGCACCGGGGCCTAGGCCCCGGCAAAAAAGGCGACCCCGGCACAGCTCTATCATGGACATACATTATTGCAACAAAAAAATCAACAATATTTCTGAAAAATTTCGAGGGCAGGTACCCCCAAAGCCCCCTGGCTACACCTATGGCTGACTGCATTTGTAACATCGATAGGCTTCGAACGAGGTCTAACTAAAACAGTTGCACGCACGATGTGAATAAAAGTTGCAGTTTAAATTTATATAATGATCACAGAAGTGAATGAATTATAAAAAAGCGTCGCTAACAGATAATTTCTTGTTTATATTTGTTTACAATGAAGAATAAAAAGAATTCGGCACAAATAAAATAATGTAACTAAAGAGCCGAATAATGGAATATGCCTAGACCGTAAGCGCAATATATTGTGATAATAGGAAATATTAACAGACTCACTTATTTAACATTTTACGGTTGATTATATCAAATCACATTTACATTGTGATTCAGTAGCACTTTAGAAGCAATATGTTTCTAGGTTTCTAATTCAATTCTTAGTACATATTGCATAAGTGCAGCGCTAATTTTCCATTTTATATTAGGATTCGCGTACCCGGGTAGTAAAATTATTTTCTACCCGGTATACCCGGGTACCCGTTCGGGTACCCGCGTGCAGCTCTAATCAGGATACGAAGCTAGTCAGCGTTGCTACTTGCCAGCAATTTAAAAAAAGTAAACATTATACATAGATTTCGTTTATACACTCTTATCTGAAACTTTGAACATCATTTAAAAAAGACACTTTGTTCGAAGCATCAGAATATACTTTGTTCCATCAGAGCATTTTTCTTTGCTATTATATATATATATATATATATATATATATATATATATATATATATATATATATATATATATATATATATATCATAGGTAGCGCGTTAGCACGTACCTATAATATACTTGGGTACCCACAACATATGTCCCCCCTCACAGCTATAACGGCACACATCTGAGAGGTGCGGTTTTCTTTAAAAGGTAGATAATAAAAACTTAAAAACTTAGTGCCCCCATTTTTTCTTGTTTACACTCAATACCGAGCGCGTTGTGAGTGTGTAAAGTTTACACCAAAAATTCAAATAATTTGCGGAGGGCCAATTTTTTTAAAAAATGTTTTCCCTAATTAGTAGGTTACGAATCTGGTCTTAAAATTTCTTTACACTCATTGGTTGTTGCACAGGAGTGTAAACTAGACGGTTTTTTACAGTTTTCGTGTGCAAGAGCAAAGGGTCATTCCATGTCAAGTGACCCAACGCTCCCAGTCGACCATCTCCAATCTGCATGAAATTTCGCACAGAAGTAGCCCCTGGTCTTAAACTAAACTGGGCAAAATATTAGATTCTAATATGCTTTTGTTCAAAAGTTATAGGCTTTGATATACTGGGCCATCTTGCAATGATCACGCACATGCTCCATAATCCCTCAACATTTATTGCTTGTTTTTTCAGTTTGGATTGATGAAGAAGGTTTAAATTCAGTTGATTAGGACAACTTTTTGTGCCAAATCTAGTCGTGCAAATAAAAAAGCAATTGAAATCAAACTTGAATTGCAAATTGATTCCGAAGTTGAGCAAAAAAATCAGTTTTTCAAATGAAGACCATACTTTAAGCACAAATTACGCAAGATGCTGGTATTTAAATCCATCAATAATTTTCCTAAGAGTAGTCTACATTAGTGTCTCTATGTGTGCTTAATTCCAAAAATTCAGGAGTTATGCTTCTGAAACCAGAGGATGGAAAAATGCCAAAAAAATTTATATGCAAATTTTACCCTATCTTCAGCAGCAAAAATCAGAATGTGGGTCATTTTTAATTTTTTTCTTTTTTGTTTCATTTTGAAGAGCATTGTTTCTTCTACTTCATTCATTGTTTTTCATCTTGTGCCCGGGCCTTGTGGGTAGAAAAATAGCTCTTATTTTTAAGGTTACTCCTCGCACGCAATGCATATATTGTGAGAGAATGTGTACTTTCTAGATTTATACTTGTAATACAAAGTAGTAATGTTTGACACCCTGAGAATGGCTTATTGTGCTTATTTACATGTGTAATCCTGATGCTTCTAGTATTTACCCGTCCATCATGAAGTGATGCTAAATTTTTCCAGAAAATTTATGATGAAAATGAAGTATTATTGATCAATTCCTATTGAAGATGTATCTCAGTCATACTTTGGCACACTTGTGGTCTGAGTTACAAATTGGGTAAAATGAGATTTCACAGTGGTTTCATGTGTGGTGATGTGTGGTGTTTATGTCAGTAAAACATTCTCTCCAATTGTTGGACACAACTTAGGTATCACACCGATGCAGCAAACTTGCTTTTTCTCTCTTGATAAAATGTGTTTTTTATTTAGGCGATTTATTAAAATTATTACTTATGGAAGATTCTAATTTGCAGTCGAGTGGGCAAGTTATCAGTGACAAAGATGCGCATGAAGAATTAAGTGGCATAATGGGCGATTTTTGCCGAATTGGGCATTCAGGGAAGTCAGAGTGTCAAAGGTCATCATCCCATCATAGAGGAGAAAATATTCTTGAGCCAGTCTCTGATTTGTCCTCAGATCAGCAAGCACAGTTGGGCAGGCGGACTGAGCTTTTATTTGATGAAATGTCAATGATCAGCCGAGACTGGCTTAAGAATATTTTCTCCTCTATAATGGGATGATAACCTTTGACACTCTGACTTCCCTGAATGCCCTATTCATAAAAAATCGCTCATTATGCCACCTAATTCTTCATGCGCATCTTTGTCACTGATAACTTGCCCACTCGACTGCAAATTAGAATCTTCCATAAGTAATAATTTTAATAAATTGCCTAAATAAAAAACACATTTTATCAAGAGAGAAAGCAAGTTCGCTGCATCAGTGTGATACCTAAGTTGTTTCCAACAATTGGAGAGAATGTTTTACTGACATAAACACCACACATCACCACACATGAAACCACTGTGAAATCTCATTATACCTAATTTGTAACTCAGTCCACAAATGTGCCAAAGTATGACTGAGATACACCTTCAATAGGAATTGATCAATAATACTTCATTTTTCATCATAAATTTTCTGGCCAAATTTAGCATCACTTCATGATGGACGGATAAATACTAGAGGCATCAGGATTACACATGTGAATAAGCACAATAAGCCATTCTCAGGGTGTCAAACATTACTACTTTTCTGTATTACAAGCTCAATATAAATCTAGGCAAAGTACACATTCTCTCACAATATATGCATTGCGTGCGAGGAGTAACCTTAAGAATAAGAGCTATTTTTCTACCCACAAGGCCCGGGCACAAGACGAAAAACAATGAATTAAGTAGAAGAAACAATGCTCTTCAAAATGGAACAAAAAAGAAAAAAATTAAAAATGACCCACATTCTGATTTTTGCTGCTGAAGATAGGGTAAAATTTGCATATAAATTTTTTTGGCATTTTTTCCATCCTCTGGTTTCAGAAGCATAACTCCTGAATTTTTGGAATCAAGCACACATAGAGACACTAATGTAGACTACTCTTAGGAAAATTATTGATGGATTTTAAATACCAGCATCTTGCGTAATTTGTGCTTAAAGTATGGTCTTCATTTGAAAAACTGATTTTTTTGCTCAACTTTGGCATCAATTTGCAATTCAAGTTTGATTTCAATTGCTTTTTTATTTGCGCGACTAGATTTGGCACAAAAAGTTGTCCTAGTCAACTGAATTTAATCCGTCTTCATCGATCCAAACTGAAAAAACAAGCAATAAAAGTTGAGGGATTATGGAGCATGCGCGTGATCATTGCAAGATGGCCCAGTACATCAAAGCCTATAACTTTTGAACAAAAGCATATTAGAATCTAATATTTTGCCCAGTTTAGTTTAAGACCAGGGGCTACTTCTGTGCAAAATTTCATGCAGATTGGAGATGGTCGACTGGGAGCGTTGGGTCACTTGACATGGAATGACCCCATATCTAACTCAGTTTTACATTCTATGCAGTCTGATTGGTTTCAAAAGGTAGACGGTTAAAAAAATCTAGGAGGGACTTTTTTTAATTTTTCTTGAAAAGTAATATTTTCGAATTTAGAGGCGGTTTATTGTAAAGAGGCTGGGACAAAATAATATTTTTTCCCTGCCATATTCTCCACTTGGTAGACAGAACGTGGTAACTACCTTTAAAATGTGCCTCGTCTTAAGCGCTACACGTCAAAATTTATTTTGTTACTTTTACAATCAATATTGCGTTATTAGTGCAAGTGTAAACTTTACACTGAAAAAATTTTTCCGACCATAGCGTAGTGGATGATGAATTTAAAAAAAATGTTTTTCCAAAATATAGGGGAAACTTTTTTTATTTTTTCTTAAAAAGTAATATTTTCGAATTTAGAGACGGTTTATTGTAAAGAGTCTGAGACAAAAAAATATTTTTTCCCTGCCATATTCTCCACTTAGTAGAAAGAACGTGGTAACTACCTTTAAAATCCGCCTCGTCTTAAGCGCTACACGTCAAAATTTATTTTGTTTCTTTACAATCAATATTGCGTTATTAGTGCAGGTGTAAACATTACACTGAAAAAATTTTTTCCGCCCAGAGCGTCGTGGATGATTAATTTTTTTTAAAATGCTCTCTGTGAGGTCAGAAAAACGAATCTGACCTTCAAGCTTTTCTACAATCAATACACAGTACCAGGGGTTTAAACTTTACACTCTAGTGGATGAGTAAAAAACAGATTCTGTCAAAGATTTCTCTGCCAACTTTTTCGGTTATGAGTTAAGATAATTTAAATAAATAAAAATAAAGTAACTTTTAAGGGCTACACGTAAAGCAAACCGCGTTCAAAAAAACGTAATATTGAGTTGTTTATGGGGGTGTAAAGTTCGAAATCTGAGGTGTAAAATGGGCGAAAAAAAACAGATTTTTTCGTATTTAATTGGTAAATCATATCAAATATTTTGCGGAACATAAGTTTTGCACATACAAACGTACTACAATCAAAGGGCTACAAACTGGCCCAAACCGAATTTGTTTACACTCAATGGGCGGCGTTCGGTTCAGATTTTTAAAGTTTACAATGTAATGGACAGTGAAAAATACGTGTTTGTCCATATTTTTGTTCGCCACCCCTTAAAAAGTACTTGATTTTTATCCTATTTGACCTCTCCTGACTTCTTCACTTCATATTTTTGTTCGCCACCCCTTAGAAAATAATTTATTTTTATCCTATTCGACCTCTCCCGACTTCTGAACAGAGAAAGTGGCGAACAAAAATATGCACAAACACGTATTTTTCACTGTCCACCACATTGTAAACTTTAAAAATCTGAACCTACCGCCCCATTAAGTGTAAATAAATTCGGTTTGGGCCAGTTTGTAGCCCTTTGATTGTAGTACGTTTGTATGTGCCAAACTTATGTTTGTAAACTTTACACTGAAAAAATTTTTTGGAAAAAAATCAGTTTGGGTTTTTTTGAAACAGATGAAAAAAACCGATTGATTGCCCCAGATGTACATTCTTGTGCTCAATTTCCATACACACGTACACGACCGTTAAGCGCAACGCTTAAGTGAGTCGCCCGGACCACCTCCCCTAAAAATTATCATATTTTTCATTCCATTCCCATCCATATTTTCAATCAAAATCCGGGATAGGAAAATGGGCACTCGGGCTTAATGCGACTTGAGTACGCATTGGTATGTGTGTTATCATATCTTACGTGTGTTATAAGATCATATGTGTGTGTCTCATATTTGTGCCTGTCTCGTTTGTACATACCTTTACCGTAAGCTTTTGCCCATAGGCCTATTGTCGTATTCATAGATCCTTTTCATATCTCTTGGTTCGTGTTGTTACGCCTCTTTTTCCGCGTCAGTTAAAACTGCGTGCGAGCGCAGTTTTGACGGCACTTTAAGATTTTACATTTTACAATTAGTTTTTGAGCCTGAGAGCCTCTCCGCCAGCTTCCGCGCTGAGCGTATCTTTTTTCTTTTCGTCGCCGTACGTGAGCAGACTCCGTACGTGCCTTTTTATCTGCTTGGCTGCAGAACTCGTCTGTTTGTTTTCCTGCGTAGTGTGCACGCTTCTTTTCGCCGTACGCTTTGTTTTTAATCATTCGTGTTTGTGCCAATTGGCATCAGTTGTATGCCTTTGGCAGGGCTTTGTGATCTTGTTTAATTACATTGTTTGATTTTACCCGATTATCATAACACGACGGTCGGCAGCATGTATCCTCCATGCTGTCGCTTTTTAATTGCTTCATAATTTTTCTGTCCAAAAAATATTGTAAAAATTAATTATTTAATTAACGATGCTGGGCTCGGTTGAATTTCCGTGCTGTTGAATTCTGTCCTTGTGCTACACTATACTTAGGAACCCTTAATATTTTCAAGCACCGGAATGCGGTCCAAAACGAGTTAAATAATAATCTTTTTGAGCCCTCAATTAGTTTTCCGGGGAACTTACTCTAATTAGGTACTTAATCTCAAAGGGGTTAAGTAAGTAAGTTTCACTAGGTGCGTGCGTAGAGGGCCGGGCTACCTTGAATAGGCCGGGCCGCTTACCCCCAAATCGCTGGCTGGTGATTGACCTCCTAAAAAGGGCGAGAACCCCGTGTGAGCGCATAAGCTTGAGATTCGGGTTAAGTAAGCGAAGTGAACGTAGCTTGAGTCTACGTTTACACATCTGATATTTATTTGTCCTTGGGCCATTGTGGAGACTTAATTTTTTCATAAATGTTGATCGTATTATCAGAATTACGAATCCGACTGAAATTTTCTTTAAACTCTGTGGTTGTGTAAAGTTTACACTGCATATTAACTCTTGTTCTAGAGCCTTGCGGACGCTTAATGTTTTTCAAAATGTTCTACGTAAAATCAGAATTGAGAATCTGACTGTTAGTTTTCTCTACACCTAGTAGTTGTGTGAAGTTTGCACTAATCATTTGTTGTTAAAATGTAGTTTATACTACAAATTTATTTTACTTCCAAATCTGAGCGTTAGTGTTCCTTACACTTGATATTTGCGTAAAGTTAATGCTGAAAAACTTTGATCTGTTAAAATAATGTAAGGTTGTCTTATTTGAAAAGGATAATGCTGATGTTAAGAACAATATTGTTTTCCGTGTTCTTGGACTGCTGTCATTATTGTGGCATGTTACTGTATGTGTTTACTGACTGATGTACTCAAATCATACTAATTAAAAGTGGGGTATTACCAAAGAAAAATGCTCTGATGGAACAAAAAAGATGAATATACTTGGTATTGTGGATTATTAAGGATGTAAAAGGAGGGGACTAGGAAAAATCTACCTAAAGTCGCAAAATCTGCTAAAAATCAGACTTTCTCTAAGCAACGCTAAAAATCGATGTATATTCTGCGGCCAACAGATTAAAATAAATATTTAACCATAAAAATGATTGAAAAAGCAGCACGTTAGCTATGCAGTAGCTATGGGAAATGATATTGAATAAACTAACAGTCTTCTAAGCCAATTGAATGAAATAGCAAACATCGAAGACAATTGGAGACATTTTTGGTTTAAAACAGTAGGAAACGCGTAAGTTGACTTGAAACAGACTAAATGTAGATACACTAGCATGCCCGAAACGATTGTGTGCACTAATCAATCGGCCCCTGCTTTGCTCGCTATAATGCTCATAACAAAATAAAACAACTTTAAATACAATACCTCTTAGTTTTCTATCAATCAGGTGCCAGCAATTTAAAAAAGTAACCTTGATAGATTTCGTACACTCTTATCTGAAACTTCGAACATTATTAAAAAAAGACACTTTTTTAGAGGCCGCAGAATATACTTCGATTTTTAGCGTTGCTTAGAGAAAGTCTGATTTTTAGCAGATTTTGCGACTTTAGGTAGATTTTTCCTAGTATAATACATACACAATGCATGTATAAATTGCTAAGTACCTAATGACATTCGCTACAACGCTGACAAAGATAGGAATAACTACTATTTTTTGTTAACAAAAAGTTGGGTACTAGCAAGAAAAAATGCTCCGATGGAACAAAAAAAGGTAGAATATACTTGGAACAAAGAATTATCAAGGACGTAAAAGGAGGGGACTAGAAAAAGCTCCTATCTACAAATGTCACAAAATTTGCTAAAACTCAGAAATTTCCTAAACAAAGAAAAAATTGAAAGTAAGTAAATCAAAGAAAAAACCTACCTGTGCCTAAAACTGCAAGATCTGCTAAAAATCAGACCTTTTCTAAGCAACGCAAAAATCGAAGTATATTCTGCGGCCTGCAGAAGAAAGCAGCATCCTGTCGAACAGAGATAAAACATTGGGCTAGATAACTGAACCACTCACTCAGCAAAAGCAGATATCGCCATAGCTGAGCAGCGCCATGTTGCAATATTTTTCTGGGTCAAAAAATAGTAATTATGGTATGTTGGAAAAACGGCAATTTTCGACGTTTCTGATTGAACACTGGTGCATACCCCTAACCTCCCATGCCTAATGGTTATCCGTTTACATGGGCAGGAATGAAATCCGGGTGGTCTGGTGGGATTAAACGCCAGAAGAGTCCTGAATGGACGCATGCATTATATAGAAATCACAGTCTTTCGTTGCGGTATCGCAAATAATCATAGGATATAACTTTTTGTAATATTTATCTAGCCACAATATCGAATAAATTAACGTTGCAAGTCATTAGCAAAAACGCAGATTTGAGATTTATTTTATAAGCTTTATATTAAGCATTGGCACTACCTAGACGTAGGGGGTTTGGGGAGTATGCACCCCAAGGCAAAATACCCAACAAGAAAACGCAAATACCCAACAATACCTCCAGAATTCAATTTTTTAAATCTTTCTGCTCTTTTTGGGTTTTTTGGTAGGTACCAATAGATAGAGCTCGACAAGAAACGTTCAAAAATGGTGTTTTCTTCGCCATAGCACTATTTTTAAGGCCAATATTCTAATTTGAAAACCCCCTCAGAATTTTGGAACCGCCCACTGTATGGTGGACAATATGAGAAGGTTCCAGTGATCGACCGGGCTCAAAAATACCGGGCCTGGGCTTTGCTGCCGGGCTTGGTACCGGGCCCGGGCTTATATACTAACAACATGACTTGCTCCTAATATAATGTTATGCATAAGCAGTGTTTTTTTTGTACAAGGTCCGTTTGTACATGTACAAAGATAGTCCCTGAAAGTCTTTGTACATTTCGTACACACAAATTTTTGGGTACTATAATATGGTACAGTAGCGATTTTAGTGTGGCAAAAACAGAGTTGTTCGACCTTTGGTTACGTATTTTAGCAATTTCTAGGTTTCTGAGGGCAAAAATCAGTGATAATCGTCTCAAAAACGGCGATTTGGCATTTTTCCTTTCAAAATGCAATTTCTGAAATTATAAAGATATATAGAACACACAATTGCTCATTTCGGTGCGGAGCGCCGAGAATTTTTGCGAATTTCGAACCTTTTTTGCAGTTTTTGTCTTTCGAAAAATCTTTGTACATGAACAAAGACGGTCCCCAAAAGTCTTTGTACATCGCGAAAAATCTTTGCCGAATACAAAAAACCATGTGCATAAGATACATATTTAAACCGATTTTACATTTGACTATTTGTCAAACGCAAGGCTTAATGCTGTATCAAGAAGATTTTCGAATTTTAAGCTCTGTTAATTATTCAATCTTTCTAAAAATAAATTAAGTATTCAGCAAGGATCTTGGTAGCATTATTCAAGCAAGAACAAAGTTTATAATACAATAGCGCGCAATTCCATTATTAAAATGCACGTGCATCTAAACACGGTTTGAAAAAGCACAAGGTTTCATGTAGATATTTAAAGGAAATTGAGCATTAAATTTATGCATTCAGACATAACAGCGACTATGATATGGTCGGATAGAAGATATGCTGTTTGGATTTTAGAACTCAAACTATAGCGTACATTGACGTCAGTTGAAATTGTGTAGTGTATAGCATAGCACACGTATTGAAGCCATAGGCGTAGCCAGGGGCATCGGGGGCACATGCACCCCCCGAAACTTTTCAGAAATTTTGTTGATTTTTCGAGTGTAATAATTGTGTCCAGAAAATTGAGTTCAAAAAGGCAAAAACGTCAAAAATTTTCCGGCGCTTCGTGCCGAGTCTTTATTATATTTGTTGTTATATAGATCCAATGAGTTCAAAAGCTTAAATTAGCTAAAATAATCGATTGATTCACATCACTTTAGTGATTTATTGCTCTATTTGTTCGTTGAATGAAACTGCGCATGCTTGTTGAGCATAACAGTAAATGTGCGAAAATGATTGTGTACCAGTTTGTCTATTCTTTGCTTTGTTTGTCTTTCTTTACAAGGACAGGACACATAATCCTATTTTAAATGAAAGGAATGGCCAAATTTTCTTATGTTTTTGCGCATTTTCTGTTTTCTGAATTATATCTTGTTAATAAGAAGGCCACAAATGGGCCTGAAAACGATAACAACAAAATTATCATCGATACATCTTTAATGGATTTAAATAGAATCACAGGCTAGCAAATTCATAAGAAATACGGACAACAGCTGAAATAGTAAGCGTCTAAAATATTAACGATAATTATTTGAGGCCCAGTGGTTTTCAGCCGGGCCCGGGCCTGTTATGACCGGCCCGGCCCGGTCCGGGCCCGGGTATCCGGTCGATCACTGGAAGGTTCACCTATTTTTTCAGAGGCCGCAGAATATACTTCGATTTTTGCGTTGCTTAGAAAAAGTCTGATTTTTAGCAGATCTTGCAGTTTTAGGCACAAGTAGGTTTTTTCTTTGATTTACTTACTTTAATTTTTTCTTTGTTTAGGAAATTTCTGAGTTTTAGCAAATTTTGTGACATTTGTAGATAGGAGCTTTTTCTAGTCCCCTCCTTTTACGTCCTTGATAATTCTTTGTTCCAAGTATATTCTACCTTTTTTTGTTCCATCGGAGCATTTTTTCTTGCTAGTATATATATATATATATATATATATATATATATATATATATATATATATAAATATAAATAAATATATATATATATATATATATATATATAAATATAAATAAATAAATAAATAAATATATATATATATATATATATATATATATATATATATATATATATATATATATATATATATATATATATATATATATATATATATATATATATATATATACAGGCCCGTATTTTTATTTCGTGGGGAAGGCCGAAAATTTTTGAGGCCAGATATGTCAAAACCCATTAGGAGGTGGTGAAAATAAAGGCAGTTTTGAGCGTACATATCTCGGCAAGCTCTATACGATGGTGAAGAAAAATTTCAAAAGAAAATAATCAAAAATTTTTCACTCTATTTCATATTGATATCCAGCAAACTTATCATTTAAGCTGATTTCATCACTCAATCGACGAATTATTTCTTATCTCTTGCCGTTGCACTTAATCATTGTGCTTTACAGAGAAAAACAATGCAGATAATGAATTCGGCGCCAAGGGCCGGAAAAATTGACATACTCTGCATGTCAAGTTCAAATCTGAGCGGTTTTGAGCGGGCTAGAAGACAAAATCATTATTTTCGTTAATTTGGGCCCAAGCGCCGCCAAAAAACGTCATTTTTCAGTAGCTTATTAAGAGATAATAAAATTTTTTTGAAAAGTTTGAATTTTATGAGCTTAATGAATAGAGCATGTTCGCAAACGTCAGAAAATACACTTTATTTGGCGCCCCGGCGAACATATCCCTAAATATAGGGTCACCAATTTCGGACCGCCCCCTTAAAAAAATCCTGCCTACGCCCCTGTATATATATATATATATATATATATATATATATATATATATATATATATATATATATATATATATATATATATATATATATATATATATATATATATATATATATATATATATAAGGCTACATTCTGATTCAATAGTCATAACTTCGGCTGAGTGTGAACATGAGACGTTAGAACTGGCAACATTAGATAGATAAAAGTGTCTTCTTTCTAATCATGTAAAACATTTTGGCCAGCTCCCAGCGCTTCATGCACTACGGCTATTTGTTTACACCTTACTTTGATATTCTTCTAACCTCAGAGTTTCTGCATTGTATCTACATTACTGCGTATGTAGAAATCATTTTTTGACCTATTTGACAATAAATACCTTCACAAAAATTAGGCAGCACATTTTTAAACCTCCACAGTAGATACGCTTCCTATCGAGTGCAAAAATTTCAGGATATCGTGAAAATAGGATGCAAATTGATGGAAGGACCAATGACGCTATTGGCCTTTAAACAATATTAAAGTAGGGTGTAAACTAATTGCCGTAGCGCTCGAAGCATTGATATCTGACCAAACTTTTTACACAATTCGAAAGAAGACACTTTTATCTATCTAATGTTGCCAGTTCTAACGTCTCATGTTTACATCAGCTGAAGTTATGACCTGTTGAATCAGAATGTAGCCTTTTTTTTGGCCCACCTTTGTATATATATATATATATATATATATATATATATATATATATATATATATATATATATATATATATATATTTATATTTATATATATATATATATATATATATATATATATATATATATATATATATATATATATATATATATATATATATATATATATATATATATATATATATATATATATATATATTAGGGATGCAGCGGATACCCGCACCCGCACCCCTATTACCCGCTTCTTTTTGGTACCCGCACCCGCACCCGCTATTCCGAAATTTTTCTACCGACCCGCACCCGCACCCGCTAAATATATTATGATAAAACAGCGGGTGGCGGATAATAATAATTAGAATTTACGAAAAGACAAAACGATTCTGTGGCAGTGGCACGTTAATGAAAAAACCGAAATGTATAACAGTGTGTTCTAACGTACCAGTACAAATTGGAAAAGCGAACAACTACTTGTAATGAGTCATATTTTTAGGTACCCTCTGGACTGCAGATACATGTTCAAGCTCTCTTATGGTTAATTCCAATTATGCGAATTATGCTTTTTAAAAAGAGAAGGGTCTAGGTGCCAGTCTTTACATGCATTAGTTCAACCACTCTAGCGTGAGTAGAGATATTATGCAGCAATGTATTGTACATTGCTTTTTTAATACGAAGTAGGACGTTTTGGCACTGCCGTTTTGGCGCCATACTCGTTGTAATATTATTAATTATTTACATTTAATTTATGATTAAAGTATAATACAGATTCTGAAAGCTCATTCAATTCTCTACGTGATGGTACAAATTACTTTTAGAATATCTTTGACTTTAATGAGATAATTAAACGCATCTAAAAATACACTGGATTTTCTACAGTTTTTCAGTCGTACACAAATGAATACTCGTCGATTCTGAATATATAATTTACTTAAAAATTGCTTCAAAATTAATGTAGTTAGAATATTTTTTAAGTTGCTGGCGCGAAAACGTCGTAGACCCTTTTTAAGAAGAGAATGACAACAACAAGTCTCTAAACATTGTATTCTGCAAAGTGCAAATATATTACTCATATTGGTCAATGGTTCAATCATTGACAATTTACTTATCTTTAGTTTGCAAATTTAATTCATTGAGAGAGTAGTCTGCAAAGAAAAAGACAATCAGCTTGAAGATTAATATGAATTTTGCACACAGTAAATAACTGCATTAAGCGGACAAAAAAATGGAGCATTTTTAGCCCTATTTATATTATGCTATATCTCACTGCTAAACCCCGCCACCCGCACCCGCTATTTTTAAGGTGCGACACCCGCACCCGCTAAAGCAAAATTTTGGTACCCGCACCCGCTATTCCAAAAAATGTGCACCCGCTGCATCCCTGATATATATATATATATATATATATATATATATATATATATATATATATATATATATATATATATATATATATATATATATATATGACGTATTAAATAAGACATTGAATTGCAATTTCAAAAAATACAAGTCGGCCCACTTTTTGCTTCTTTATCGACAAAGTCTGAAAATCGCCATAAATTTTCTTCTTGGCCTTTTGTATCAATGCCACGTTGGGCTTGATGGCATTACGATAACGATCCGTCTTGAAGATAAATTTGTGACATTTTGGGCAATCCGGAAATTTCAGTCCGTGTCGTTCAGTAGAAGCGTCTACATCTGCCACTTCGCCTTCAAAATATGCGCAGTACAGCCGAAGCAGGGACAGCTTTAAGGGGAAAGCGGAGATTGGTGGCACTCTGGCGAAACAAGGAATGGATTTATAATTTGGAATGATTTTTGGCCGTCAGTGATCAGAATTTCTCAACATTTTTCGGCGCTTCGCATCTATACCTGGGCGTGGGGGGGGGTTTGGGGGAGTGCATCCCCCAAAAACCAAAATACCCTTCCCCCAGAATTCAATTTGCGCAAAATTTTTCCGTTTTTTTCTGCAATTTTTTGATGCCAATGGAAGTGCTCGTGTTTTTAGTGTTTTTCGCCATATTGAGGCCATTTTTTGACCTTTGAAAAATTTTGCACCACCCCCCAGAACTTTGGTGGCGTCACTTATGTTCGCAACACATATTATACGTTTTAGAAACATTCATTTACGTGCTTTCTTTGCGGTCTGCAGGCTATTTTTATACGTGGAATAGGTTTCGTAAACGATTCCAAGAGCAGAAACAACTATTTCAGCATAGATTTCTTCTATTTTCAAGCAAAAAGTTAAATTTTCGACATTCCGCGTTAAATGCTACAAATACTAGAGCAGTAAATCAAATTTTAAAATTCTTGTCATAGTACATTTCACAAATATTCTGCGCTTCGCGCCGTATTTTCGCGTAAAGCAGAAGAAATTTAATCATTTTTTTCGACACGACATTAACGAATATTTCAAGAATTTTTCTCTGAAAAAATGTTGCAACAAAAGCGATTTTAAATAAAAAAGTAGGCGACGGAACACGCCGAAAAACGATATTTCGCTCGTGTAGGCAAAATTTTGGACCTATTTATTTTCGACAGTTTCTAGAAAACTTGGGGTACCCCACCCCCTCCCTTTAGGAAAGATCCAAGATTCGCAATCGGGCCAAATAGAATTTGTATATAGAAAACAGGAGGAAACAATACAAGTACGCGCATATGTAAGAAGGAAAAGATGAGAGGCTTGTGTTTAAAAGCCTAGACTTTAAAACAAGTTTACAACAGGAATAGGGTTCTAAAGCTAAAGAGAATTCGAGAATGAAAATACTTAGAACGCGAAGTAAAAAAAGCGTGCTCAGCTCTAAGATAACATTTCAAATTTGAACATAACTACCTCGACGTAGATTAGGAGAAAAGTGCGGGAAATGAGAAAAAATTTAAACAAAATGCGAGTATTTACCGGGGTTTTCCGCCTGCAAATTATTGTCAACCCACGTGTCCATGGCACGCACTTCGAAAATGTGCTTGCAATCCTGCAATTCTATAAAACGAGCATCGGACTCGTCCTCGGAGCCGAAGAAGATTTCCCGGATGCTTTCGATCTCCGTTTTATTGCAATTGGGGCATAGAAAGATGCAAGGATCGCCGCACATTCCCAAGCAGGCGCACATGAGGATACAATTCTTATCTTTGCACCTATAAACAATGGCTCAAAATCTGCAGCGAGATCTTTTAACTAACAGTAAGAAAATTGCTTAAATGACTTTCGGTGATTAGGTGGGAAGCAGTGTTTTTTTGTACAAGGTCCGTTTGTACATTGCATAAATATGGTCCACAAAAAGTCTTTGTACCTTTTGTACATGAAAATTTTTGTGAACTATAACATGGTACAGTAGCGATTTTAGTGTGGTATGTAAAACCAGGTTTTTTGACAGTTGGTAGTGTATTTTAGCTAATTTCTGGGTTTCTGACGCCAAATATATGATCGCCATATGACGCCACACTCAGAATGGATGGTGCCTGTCAGCGCCATCATCTGCTTTATTCAGCGCCATACCTCCATCATCCCGCTAATCTGGCGATGTGGACGGTGCAATTTAGCTATTAATCAGCACCAACAAGAAGGAAGCGCGCCAGCATTCACGTGCGCGCTTCCTTGTTGGCGCTATTAATAGCTAAATTGCGCCGTCCGCATCGCCAGATCAACGGGATGATGGAGGTTAATGGCGCTTAATAGAAAAAAGAAGATGATGGCGCATGATGGACGTAACGCGGCGCTCGCGACGCACCATCCATTATAATTCTGAGGGTGATGGCGCGTCATCTTTCATGGCGACCACTGTATTGAAAATTGTCGCAGAGCGGCGCGAAGCACCAAAAAATTTGACATTTTTCCATTCTAAATGCAAATTCTGCCATTATAGACTTATAGAACACACAATTACTAATTTC
Organism: Mermis nigrescens; assembly: GCA_036768485.1. Lineage (NCBI taxonomy): Eukaryota > Metazoa > Nematoda > Enoplea > Mermithida > Mermithidae > Mermis > Mermis nigrescens. Next base: position 196,670 of record JAVLUZ010000755.1, on the reverse strand, counting down.
AGCGCGAAGCGCCGAAAACTTTTGCGAATTTTGGACCTTTTTGCAATTTCTTGTCTTCCCAAAAATCTTTGTATATGAACGAAGACTAGTCCCGAAGTCTTTGTACATTGGGAAAAATCTTTGCCGAATACTAAAAAAACCGTGGGTGGGAAGCAAGTTTTTCTCATTGAAAACAATAGACAACGAATGTCCCTTACAATTCTTCGACCACAATCCGCTGTATTTAAGAACACAAAAGAAAATTATGCACGTATATTGCGGGCTTATAATTAATTACAGAATAATGAATTGATCGTCGTCAGTTATGATTATCCAAGGAATGTTTGCATGTGAAAAGCGTATGCGAATGCAGTAAAAATATGCATATGATCTTGGGGCAAAAGGTTCATCTCTCCCAGAAATCTTTCCACCCCGCCCCAGAAATTTTTTCAACCCCGTCTAGAATTCGCTATTTTCCCCGAGTTTCCGAAAAATTCGTTCAAAAGGTGCCGTTTTATGCGTTTTAGCCATCTATTTGCTCAAAGTGTCAAATTTTCTGCGCGATATACTCACTGTTTGACTATATTTGTTCAATTTGTTAGAATTTATTCGAAACTTTCTGAATGTTTTTACGCCCAGTCAAGGTAGAACATCGTCAAAAGCGCTTTAAAACAATGTTTTTGACGCGTATTCACCATTTTAGGCCCAGAAAAAGGCAACTGAAAATTTCACTTCCCCCAGAATTTCCATGCTGTGCAAGTCCTGATATACATATATGTACATACACATTTGTCGAAAGAGAGGGATTTTCAAGTCTAGAACATCTATACGTTAAGATCGAAGACACAAGTTCAGAAACGGTAAATTTTTTTGACTTAAACAGTCGCGTTCTTAACATTCTGGCCAGCATTCTGAGACAATCGCTAATGCTCTGTGAATATAATTCTTGTGTTCAAAAGAAAAATCCATTTTGCATCATGCACAACACGTTTTAAGCGATCTTGACCTGGAATTTTCGGCGAATGTCAGCTTTACAGAAGCTGCTTAGTTTTATATTTATGTACAAATCGTGCTGATCCGCATTTAAGTATTATTTAAAAATAACAATTTCAGAACAATTTCTTTAATTTACATAGGAGACGAATGGACAAATATATCGTCATACTAAACCAAGACATTATAATGAGGATCCTTTGCAGAGAATCATGCATGCAGGAATCGCGTAGGGGGATGTGGAACTGAAAAATTTATTGTAAAGTGCCCTTTTCGGACTCTAAAACGACGGATAAGCGTCAAAGACATAATTTTTAGGCTAGTTTACAAGACATTGGGAACATAGGTGCGCAAGGTAGTGATCGACCGGAGCAGCCAAAATGGCCGAGCGGAGATCCGGCTGGAGCCGATTGAACCATGTTGCTTCGGCCGGAGCCGGAAAAATATAATTTTACACGTGCGGATAGATAGGACATCTTTGCGACCAAGACCTAGACCATAAGTGCACATCATAGGTGCACAAGGTCAGGGTCGGCAGGTGGGGTTGAAATGCCAAAAATCTAAACAGTACATTTGACGTTCACGATTTTTTGCTGTTTTAATGATAAAAATGGTCAAAATAGCCTATAAACGTTTTTTCGTGTTAATAACACATTTTAAAAGCATTTTTAGTCCATTTTGACTGCATTATATCACTTTTAACACTACAAAATGCAAAAATTTATCAATTTCGGGCGCTTTTTGAGTAAAAAGTACTTAAAAGTACTAATCTGGCGCGAAGCGCCGGAAAAATTTTGACATTTTTACTGCTTTTGATGTCAAAAATGATGCAGAACAAGACCTGTTTGCTCAAAATCGCCGGACAGTACCGGTCTAGCTGACCCCTCAGAGGGGGTAATACTCCCTCAACTCCCCCTATGTGCATGTGTAGTGCACATGCATCTTAACTGCATATCAGCTAGTTAGTTATATGAAATACAGGGGCGGATTTAAGGGGAAGGCGGGAGGGGCGGCCTTCTCATTGGCCAAAAATATTTGGCGAGATAAAGAATACATATGCAATTTGGAATGATTTTAGGCCGTCAGTGACTATAATTTCAAAATTTTTCTGGCGCTATGCGTCGGATGATATGTACCTATTTATGAGATTTATTTACTTTCTTGGCGACCTGGAAGCCATTATCAGTTCATGTAGGTTTCAAAACAATATTTACAGCAGAAACAGCTGTTGCTGCATAGTTTTCTTCTATTTTCGATTAAAAATTTCGATGTTTCGCATCAAATACTATAAATACAAGAAATCTAGCAGTAAATCATGCTTCTAGACACGATTTTTTTCGTATCCGGCAAAAATTTTTCCCGATGTACAAAGATTTTTTGGGACCGTCTTTGTACATGTACAAAGATTTTTGGGAAGACAGAAATTGCAAAAAAGGTCTGTAATTCGAAAAATATTTTCGGCGCTTCGCGCCGAAATGAGTGATTGTGTGTTCTATATATCTTTATAATGGCAGAAATTGCATTTCAAAAGGAAAAATGTCAACTTTTTTCGCGCTTCGCGCCGTTTTACGATTCTTAGTGATTTTTGCCCCAAGAGACCCAGAAATTACGTAAAACACACTACCAAAATTCGAACAACTCTGTTTTTACCACACTAAAATCGCTACTGTACCATATCATAGTACCTAAAAATTTGTATGTGCAAAATGTACAAAGACTTTTGGGGACGATCTTCGTAGATGTACAAACGGACCTTGTACAAAAACACTGACTGCTTCTAGACGTCTATCCGCCTTGATTTCACAAGTTTTTCCGGCGCTTCGCGCCAGATTTTTATAAAGTCAAAGAAAGTTAATGATTTTCTCGCGCACAAAATTGTCGAAAATTTCAAAATTTTTAGAAAAAATATTGCATTAAAAGTGATTTTATGTAAAAGTACACAATGTAGAACACTGAAAAAACGCTATTTCGCGCGTTAAGGGCAAATTTTTGTACCCATTTTTGACTGTTTTAGGAAAAGTTGGGATACCGCCCCCCTAGGAAAATCCTAAAGAATGGATATGCTATTTGCAATGATTTCTGGCCGTCAGTGACCATAATTTCTCAAATTTTTCCGGCGCTAGGCGCCGGATGATACCTATTAATAACATTTATTTACTTTTTTGGCGACCTAGAAGCACGGTTTTTTTATGTTCGGCAAAGATATTTTCCGATGTACAAAGACTTTTCGGGACCGTCTTTGTACATGTGCAAAGATTTTTTAGAAGATAAAAACTGCTAAAAAGGTCTAAAATTCGCATCAAGCAATAAATCATGTTTCTTGACATCTATGCGCTTTAATTTCATAAATTTTCCGGCGCTTCGCGTCAGGTTGTTGTTGAAGTCAAAGAAATTTAATGATTTTTTTTTCACACAAAATTGTCTAAAATTTTAAAATTTTAAGAAAAATATTGCGTCAAAAGTGATTTTATGTGAAAGTATACAATGTAAAACACTGAAAAAACGCTATGTCGCGCTTTGAGGGCAAATTTTTGAACCTATTTTTGGCTGTTTTTGGAAAAGTAGGGATACCGCCCCCCTTAGGAAAATTCTAGATCCGCAACTGGTAAAATAGACTACATTCAACAAAATTTCATTCAATGCTTTTAATAAGCAAAAAGCTGTCGTCTCCTCCTTAGCCTGCCCTAAATAAAGCGTCAGTAGGCAATATTTGATGTTAAAGCATGATTGTGTGTGGCCGTATATACATATGTACATATAGGTACATACGTTACATACTAACTATATTATGTTCAGTGAACCGCGAATATGACGTACAGAATAGACAGCAACATTATCTGGAAAATCAGTATAGCATGTGCAGTGCAGGCCAGACTGCATCTTATGCTACCCTCTGACTTCCAGCGTTAACAGGAATTTACTGCAGCGATTTTCACAATTTTTGTTTCATTTTCATTTTCGTTCTTTTCCTAAAAATAAATATTTTACAATTGTGGTGGTGATAGACACTTTATTTGGTGTTATTTCCTTTTTCTGCTATTATATTGTGCTCTGACTAAATTAAATAAGCATAATGTCAGCAATTAGTACGTTCGGTCACTATGCAAAAAACGAAAAAATTCTCCGGCCTCCGACCGGAGCACCGGAGTGGATAAAATGGCCGGATTTGCCGGAGGCCGGATCACCGGTCGATCACTAGCGCAAGGTGAAACTCTTAGGGTGGAGTGAAAATCAAGGAGGTGGAGATAGCTGACTGATTTGTAAAAACGATTCTACAGCGAGAAAAACGACGTCGCTCCAAAATTATCGTCTTTGAGCATTTCTGGCTAATGTTTAGCCTTTTTGAACTCGCATACATAGCTATATAGCCCCTTTGGACTAAAATTAGCTATTTTTATCAATGCATTTCGGTCAAAATGGCTATATATGTAGCTATCAGTTTTCAAGAGCTCAGGGGAGCAATTTCTCGCTCACCCCGCATGCTAATGTATGATCGGAAGTGAATGATTAAGAATTACTGCATTTTTTTCTGACAAGGTTCATCGCAGCGGTCTCTGGTGCACGGTTCGTTACATAAAGCATCGCATTTCTTGTGCTTGCAGTCCCAGGCGCACTTTTCAGTGCAAGGCGGACAGGGCATGCCGCATGTTCGACCCATTGAAGCTTTTTTGTGGCCCTCTTTCTTCCGAGTCTTAGCCTACGCGAATTATACGAGTCACAACAATTTTTGTTACTGTTTAACACGCTCAAAGCAATACACTGTACATCAATATCAAATATGCCCAATGTAATACATTGGCGATACCTCCTCATTCGCGTCCACACAACTTAAATATTTAGGTTTGATTCAAAGATTAAAACAAAATTTAACTGATAAATTATCGAATCATGCAAGAGTGCGAATCATGTACGGCAGAAATAAAGAAATACAAAGGGATTACAACAAATGCCCACTTTACATTTACATGTGCTTACATTACAGGGTGAGCCAAAAAAGGCTACACCCCGAAATTGCATTTTAACTTAAGGTAATGTTGGGATAAAATTTTGAGATTAGTTACATTTAATAGATGAAGATTTGCTTGTTTTAAACATGCAAACAAATAGTGATTCATGCGCCGCGGCGATTAGTCTATACACTTTGATATTGTTTAAAGCATATATTCCTTCAATATTCTAAGTTAATGAGTATGTAAGTACCCTTTTTTGACTATATCTTCAGTAGAGCTGCACGCGGGTAGCCCGAACGGGTACCCGGGTAGAAAATAATTTTACTACTCCGGGTTACCTGGGTAACTCTACGGGTACCCGGACACGGGTAATTCTACGGGTACCCGGACCCGGGTACCCGAATCCCCTAATATAAAATGGAAAATTAGCACTGCAGTTATGCAATATGTGCTAAGAATTGAATTAGAAAGCTAGAAACATATTGCTTCTAAAGTGCGACTGAATCACAATGTAAATGTGATTTGATATAATCAACCGTAAAATGTTAAATAAGCGAGTCTGTTAATATTTCCTATTATCACAATATATCGCGCATACGTTCTAGGCATATTCCATTATTCAGCTCTTTAGTTACTTTATTTTATTTGTGCCGAATTCTTCTTATTCTTCATTATAAACAAATTTAAACAAGAAATTATCTGTTAGCGACTTTTTTTATAATTCATTCACTTCAGTGACCATTATATAAATTTAAACTGCAACTTTTATTCACATCGTGCGCGCAACTGTTTTAGTTAGACCTGGTTCAAAGCCTATCGATGTTCCAAATGCAGTCAGCCATAGGCGTAGCCAGGGGGGGCATTAGGGGTACTTGCCCTCGAAAATTTTCAAAAATATTGTTGATTTTTTTGTTGCAATGATGTATGTCCAGAAAACTAAGTTCAAAAAGGTAAAAACTTCAAAATTTTCCGCGCCGAGTCATTATTATTTATTGCTATATAGATCCAACAAATTTAAAAGCTTGAATCAGCTAAAATAATCCAGTACTCCACATCACTTTAGTAATTTAAGCTACTATTTGTTCGTTGAATGAAATCCGGCATGCTTGTTGAGCATGATAGTAAAAGTGCGAAAATGATTGTAAACCAGTTTGTCTACTCTCTGCTTTGTTTGTCTTTTGTGTACCAGTTTGTCTATTCGTTGTTTCGTTGATCTTTCTTTACAAGGACACATAATCCTATTTTAATTGGAAGGAATGGCCAAATTTTTTCATAATTGCTATTTCTTGTTCTATGAACTGCATTTTGTTAATTAGAAGACCACCAATGGGCCTGAAAACGGTAAGAACAAAATTTTCATGGACACATCTTTCATATCTTATTGGCAGCGACCCGTTGCTGCGCTATGTACCCAGCAGAGGTCGAAAAACGCATTTCAGATCAGTTTTTGCAATGTGAGTTCATCAATTTCAAGTATTTTGAGCTTGCTTCCGAACCGAGATTTGGCCGATTTCGCGAAAACTTTAATGTTAAAATGTTTTTTTACAAAGTTTCGGACTCTGCCCCGGATCCCGCTCGCCACCTCAGACGTCCAGAAGCCATAAAATCGTTGTACATGTGCAACGAGATTTTAGAGAACAAGCCAGGTAAAAGGGTTAGGAATTTCTAAAAATTTCCGGCGTTTCGCGCCGGCATTAATTTGTCTGTTTTGTATGATTTAAGCGGTATAAATTGGGCTAATGTGCAAAAACGTCAAATTTTTCGGCGCATAGCGCCGCCAGTTACTATTCTTTTTTAAAGCTCCAGCATTGCGTTTAAAAGCCTGAATCACTCAAAATATCTTCAGTCAAAGTTCGTAATTCGCAGTTTTCTTGTTAGAAGCTTGAATTGTCGAAACTGTTTTGTACAAATTTGATAATTTTTCTGCTCTATCAGATTATTAGTATTCACAGAGCTACAAACTGTTAAGGGTGGAAAAAATGACTAAATTTCTTGGCACTTTGCGCCACTTATGAATTCCGAACTGTTTGTCAATAGAAAGGCCGTAAATTCTACATAAAAACGTTTGTGCCCCGAACCAAAATACTGACTACGTCTCTGCAGTCAGCTCCAGATAGACTTAGACTTGTTTTTGAATAAATTTTCATTTCCGGTTGATTTCAAAATTTCTTTTCGTCAATGTGTTTTCCTGCTGCAAATGTTTTAATGACGCTGTGAAGATACAAGACCTGCTTCACAATTTTTTGCTTTGAATTATGAAAATGACTTAAATTTCATTAAATGCATACGAATTCTTCAGATTAAAGCCTTGATTCTATTTAATCTTGCATTAAGTTTTCAATAATTTTACTGCTTAAATATCACTTTGCCCTAGACCTCACTGTCAACCGTAAATAAACGATGTTCAATTGCATTATCTTTTATCTCAGAGTCCTACCGAAGCATACCTCGGTACCGATACGAATTACCTAGCAACTGCAGTACCCGGGCACGAGGCAGTAAAATTTGCAAAGTGTGCAGCTCTAATCTTCAGTAAAAAATTATTAGTAAAAGAAATTTTGTCAAGGGTAATCCAGTTAATGACAGAACCGAAGAAGTTTTTGGAGTTTAGAAAACATCAAACTATTATGTAAACAAGTGTTGTAGTGCTTGAACCGATGAAAGACAGCCTAAAATTGTTACACGATTAAAACTAAGACATTTTTATCTATTTGATAAAGGTAGACTCCAAATTTGCAGCGAAATTCGCCAAAGTTATGACCTGTAACATTGGGGTGTAGTTTTTTTGGTCCACCCTGTATACAGGGCGTTGCACAATAATTGACACTACCCTGCAACCATATGGGTAGATGCTGCAACAAGTTGTGATATATCGCTTCGTAGAAAATTTAATTGTGACTTCAATGAGCTGTTTTTTAAAATTACAATATTGATTTAAAGTCTTTTTATGGACCAAAAACAAAAAGTGCCCAATAATTACAAAAAACAGATGAATTTCAAGTAATGAACAATCCGGTGTGCCACTGTTAGCATGTCTAAAATGTTGAAAAGGTCCTGACATGTATGAAATTTGCATTTAGCCGGAACTATATCTAAATCTTTTTGCAGTACTCTCTTCGAGTAACGCCTGACCTTCCTCCAAGTGCATCAAAAGCTCCAATAGATCTTTAGAATGATTTCACCCACATTTTAGACAGGATTTAAAAGTACGCTAATGCTCAACCACTTGTCTTGTTTTCACTCGATAAAATGCAGACGCCTGAACTCGATCGATGAGCAAAGCAGTTTCCTAATCAAAACTCATTTTCGAGTTGAAAATTTAAATCTTAACAGTTGTTTTGGCTTGAGTATAAGCAAACAATAAATTCAAACTGAATTGCTCAATGTATTCTGCCTGACGCAAAACTGAATTTTTTATAAGACATTTTATTGCAATTTGTTGTAGCATGCAATGCAGCAGTAGCGAAGCTGGCCCTCTGAATTGGGGGAAAGGGCAAAAATTTTGAAGTTTGACACCTCAATAACCACTAGTAGGTAGACAAAAGTAATGGTGTTTTTGAGATTTTCCCAGCAAGATCTGTACATTTAAAAACAAAGTTTTAAAATTTCAATTTGATTCCAATTATATCACACAAATTTGTTATATTTTGGGTTTATTAGCTCGAAGAGTGTGCTAAAATCATTCTAGCGGTCTGTCAGACACGCTTCAAAATTTTCAATTGTTCCCTTCGGGACCCATTTTGAAAGTACTCATATTTCAAAAAACTCCGAGGGGGATACAAAACCCCTATCTCCCACAGCCACGCGCCCGGCATCCACTTCCTTATAACTGCAAGTGTAGTGTTAATCATTATGCAACACCCTGAATAATTGTTTAATGTACTTGGCCGCAGCCGCTGGCCGGTTTCAAGTTGCATTTACTATGACAACATTCCATCGAGCATTCTTTGTTACAAGGCGGACAAAACGTCGCACACGGATTATCGCATTCGTGGCCACAAATCAAGATCCGCTTGCAATCTGAATCAAGAATAGCGAAAAATAGAGACGTTTGTTATGTAATCCAGCATTTTCGCTGATCGACGTTCCAAATTTTAGACAAAAAAAAACGATTAAAACTGGTTTTCAAATACGAAAACATCCGATTTTCAGAAACAGAAATCGGAAAATTTCAAGAAAACTAAAAAAGACTTTAACTGAAAATTGAGGGGGGGGGGGTTAAACTACTGGCAAACTAAGAAAACTGTCGAGTTGAAACTTCGGTATGCTACATATATGCGAGGAGAGATTACTGTAGCGGGGCTGCAAATCATTTTCAAAGCCATTTTTAGGTAAAAACTTGCTTCCAACGCATGGAGCGAATTGAATATACTGAAGAAGCAATGAATGGACGACTTAGTAGTTAACATACATATGCGACTTATATAACGGTATGTTTTGTTTACATAAGTACGTTTGAAGAACGCGCTTAAAAATTTTAAGAAAAAGCAGCAGCCTCCGCATTTTTATGAAAATTGCGCAAGAATAATTAAAATCAATATATTTTCGATTGTGACCGTAAAAATATAGTACAAGCAGTGTTTTTTGTACAAGGTCCCTTTGTACATGTATAAAGATGGTCCCCAAAAGTCTTTGTAGATTTTTTACATGCAAATTTTTGGGCGCTGTTATATGGTATAGCAGCGTTTTCGATGTGGTAAAAAGGTGTTTTCCAACCATTGGTAGTGCTTTTCAGGCAATTTATGGGTTTCTGATGACAAAAAATACTGAAAATTGTCTTAAAACGGCGGGAAGCGCCGAAAAATTTGATATTTTTACTTTCTAAATTCAATTTCTGTTATTATAAAGAGATACAGAACGAACACTTACTCATTTCGGCGCGAAGCGCCGAAAATTTTAGAGAATTTCAGACTTCTTTACACTTTTTGTCTTCTCAAAATCTTTGCACATGTAAAAAGAAGGTTCCTAGAAGTCTTTGCACATCGGAAAGTCTTTGCACATCGGAAAAAATCTTTGCTGACTACAACCGTGAGTACAAGCCAGCCTCAACATATCTGTCTATTTGAAAAATCTACGTAAGAGTAGCATGCATCATTTACGCTGATTCGGTACAACCAGTTAATCCTGATTTAAATCGAATAAAGCCTAGACTATGTCAAACGGTAAAATTTTCGCACTAATTCTGATTACGGAATAAAGTTCAACCAGCCCGCGGTTCCAAATCGATACGGCCGACAAACATAATCCTAGACTAAGCTAGATTAAATCAAACTTACATACATTGTACGTGATTAGGATAAACAAAAACTACATTTGTACGCAAATCTCAATTGCCGAATGGGAACTCAGCAGCTAAGCTCTTAGTTCAAACTTGATGCAGCCGGCACAAGTCTTAATCTTGGATTTAGTCAAGAAGACTAAAACTATGTATTAATTACGATCATGGATTAATTAAGTGAAGACTAAATATTAATCAGGATCAATCGGAAAAAAATTTTTAGGCAAACCTCGGTTGCAAAATAAGGCTAAACTAACCTGCAGCACACATTTTGTGCAGTCGGCCTTGACGGCAAGAATGACAATCGCCAACGCAAATATGTTCACATTGAAGCACAGCATTGCATTTAATCGAACAATTAGCCGACTTTGCATCGACTGAACAGGCTAATTCGACTTCGTGCCCGCAATCAGGCAGCGTTTTTTTCACTTCAACATTACATTTGATTGCTTCTCGATTTAATTTCGAATCGAAGCACTTGACGCGAGTCTAAGACCATCGAAAATTCAAAATTTAATCGAAGCAATAATAAATTAATTAATAATTAATCATTGACATAAATGTTTAATAAGACTTACGTAATATCAGACGTGCACAGAATGAGAATTAGGGAGGTCGAACCAAAAAATTTTCTAAATTCCCTTTCCCCGAGATATTGTAAAAAAATTTTGAATATGCGTCGAAAACGTAATTTTTCGGTATTTCTTACGATTCTTTATCCTTCTACAACATTAAAACATAATAAAAATTAAAAAAATTCGCGAATTCCTAAGGGAGAGGAAAAATTGTCGGGGGGGGGTTGAAAACTTTTCTGCGGAAGGATGAAACACCCTCCATTCAAACCGTCCAAGACCATGCCCACGTACATAATACAATGTACGCATTTTATCGGCTTAAAATTTTGGGAGGAGGTATGTAGTCGACCACGGTAACCTTCGATTTTTGGGCAACAATGACAAAAAAGACCCATGTAAAGAGAGGAATTCACATCTTTGAGCCAGAAATAGTTTTTTAAGAGTCACCAAGATTATATGACTGTTGAAAAGATTTCCTAAGCAACAGCATAATATTATATAACTCCGACGCAATTGTTTCTACTCAAAATTGTAAAAAAAAATTTGACGCCTTGAGCCTTAGTATTTAATAGACTTTTCATTGCTCTTCCAAGTGCATGAATATACAGAAAAACAGTAGTTTTCGTCATCTCGAGCAGTTCATTAGTCTAATTACTTAAAATTTTCCGGTGCTTTGAGCCGGACTTTTACACAATCCAATGAGATGTAGATATCTTGAAACCAAATTCTCGATAATTCCAAAATTTTTAGCCGGAAAAATCCCGCACAAAAAATGATTCTGAATAAAAGTTACTCGAAAAAGGTTAAAAAAGGAAATCCGTATGCGAACAATGGATCTTAGAAACTATTTTCGACTACTTGAGGGGAAAATTACGGCACCGTCCCTTTACGATTAGTTAATTAATTGACACAATTGATTAATTTTTGTAATTAATTAGCGAATTAATTAATAAATTTGCATAACGTACAGTATGCCCGCAAGGCAAATCGCATTCTACGTCAATTTCACAACGCAGAGTATGATGCTCTGGATCACAAAGTTTCTGACATCTGTGTCCACAAGGCAGCTCGTATTCGCACTCGTGTTCGCACCGGACATCTTTAATCGGCACATAACACCGAGCTTTATTCGAATGACCGCAGGGCAAGATTTTGTCAACTTTTTCGTAGCAATCGCCGCACTTTTGCCAGCACAATTTGTTACATTTGTGAAGTTCGGCTTTGCACGATTTGGAGCAATCTTGCAAGCATCTTTGAAGGCGGACATCTTACAGGGGGATGGAAGACCCCACCAAGAATTGAATAACCCATCCCACCAAGGCCATAAAACTTTTGACATCCCGATTTTGAAAAAATTAGCGTTTTTGGGCCATTTTCAGGTGTTTCCGGCCAAAAGTTGAAGGTGGTATACCCCTCCCCCCACTGGAAATGGCCGAGGACCCCACCCGAGATTTTGAGCCGTTACATCTCTGTAAGAAGGACAGAAAATAAGTACGACCGGGAGAGGCCGGGGTTGGGCCCCCTCGTAAGCGAAAAAGAAATTTAATTTTTTACGAGAATATCTCAAAAACAAAAAACTGACAAATTTCCAAGTCTATCAGAAAGACTACCAAAAAACAATTTTTTACTATCAAAGATGCGCAAAGTCAGGGTTGGCAGGTGAGAAGGGTTGAATCCCAGAAATCCAAACCAATAAATTAACTGTTCACGATTTTTTGCTATTCAAACGACGACAATGGTCAAAATAGCCTATAAAACGCTTTTTCGTGTTAACACCGCACTTTTAGTCCAGTTTGACTACATTGCATCGCTTTTAAAATGGAAAAAGAAATTGATCAAATTAAGACGCTTTTTTGAGTAGAAAACATAAAGAAGTATTAATCCGACGAGAAGCGCCGAAAATTTTTTGACAGTATTACTGCTTTTGTGATCAAAAATAATGCAGAAAAAGTTCCGTCAGCTCAAAATCGCCGAAAAGTGCTTGTCTGGCTGACCCTTCAGGATATGGTAATACACCCTCACCCCTATGTATGTGCATAGATGATTACCATACGTACAGAGTGAGTCAAAAAACAATCGCCTACCGAACCATGCAACTTCTGAGCGGCTAAAGCAAATGGAATGCGCTTTGCTTTGATAAAAAGCCTATCATCCCTGCACTGCAAAGTCAAATTGATAATTGTACTATCACTTTGACCAAAAGTTGAGCACAATTTAGTAAAAGTCGTTTATTCGAGTCATGAAGGCAACTGTCAGAAACATTTATTGCATTTGTTGCCCTGTAACTTTACGAAACTCTGTGACAGTTGAGTGAATGTTCCTTTATTCCAAAGCCACTTCACTTAGTTATCATTGAAGTGATTTGCTTTACGGCATTTAAGCTCATTGTGAAATCATAAAACTTCAATCAAATCTTGCACGTTTTGGCAACTGCTTGCAAATTAAGATCGTTGATTATGACTGAGGTAATCCGTAGGAAAAGTGCATTTGTTCCACATAAGCTGAACTAATGAAAATAAAAATGATCAGAGTAATGAGGATTTTGATACCATGTAAAGCAAACCGCGTTCAATTATCTTTTTTTGTTGAAAAGTTATAATATTGTGAAGATAGTTTACTTTATGCATTGAATTTGCAAAATCCTTAAAAAACGACTTTTAACAGAATTCAGTGTGAAGCAATAACAAATGAACCGACATAACTGAAACCTTACCACAGGCCCTTTAACAAAGTAAACCGTGCTTAATTTGGTCAAGTGTTTAAAAAGTTATAGGGTCCAATATGCGATTGGTTTTTTCGACCCATCCCGTATCTTCGAACTATTGTCTATTCCATTGCAAAAGGCCAATTTTTGCTAAAATCTTATTACTGTAATAGATTTTTAAAGCACAAATAACATCTTCTTTTACACATGCTCTCCTTGTAAGTGCTATAAGCTTTTCATGTTGAAGTCTAATGTGCTTTGCGTACGTAACATGAAGCACGTCTAAAAGACTGCCGCGACAACCAAACCCGTAAAATATTCTGCCATAGTAATAAGTCGTAAAACAAAAATGGGCTTTGGAATGGAACAGACAATAGTAAGTTCAGCATTTCTCGGTGATATCGGACCATATTTCTCCACGCTTGTCATCTAAGAAGCCAAGAATCGATCTAGACATAGGAAACATGTCAAAAAAATTTGGCGCGTTGCGCCGCTTTGTTAATTTCATCGTATTGCTTTTTATTACAAAGACCCCAAATTTAGTACAGCGCGTAATCTTGAAGGTTTCACCTTTCCACTAGAGTTTCCCACATTGTGCGAATACCGAACTTTTAAAAATCGGCTGAGAATTTAAGCGATTTTTATAATTTTGATACTTTTTCAGATTTACACCCCCAGAGCGGTTATATGACTCATGTGTGTAACAGCTCTGTACAGGATCTATTTGTTAAGTTTTTGTACATTTTTGTATACAAATAGTAAGTTCCAATGCAAACGTAAAATAATATGTTATGCATGTGTGCCAAAAAGTGCGTTTCTCGACATTACTGTAGTAGACTATAGCCAATTAGTAACAGACAATAAAAATACAAAAATGTTCCGATGCATTGGGTGCTAAGCGAATAAATACCTAGGTGATAGGGAGGAATTCAGGGTCCAATTAAAAAGTCAAAACTTATAATGCAGAATTTCGAAGTTGGTGCCATAGATGCACAGCATGACCAACCTACGAGTTTGGGGGAGGTCAGCGTCGGTCAGAGGAAGGGGTCAAAAATGAAGCTTTTTTGTGTCAAAATGACGTCAAAACTAGCATAATACTAAAACAGCGTCAAAACTACGTTATTCCGCAGTTTCTGGTCACTTTCGGGCACTTTTAAAGAAACTTTTCAATCTCATCCATTCTTGGCCTCCGTTTCGCTTCATTTTCCCGGAAAAGTTTCTATTTTCCCATTCTGGGGATCTAGAACCCAACCCCTCCATGGGCGTTATTTAGGGTATACTTCATTTCAAGATGCTGCGTATCGTAGGCGTGGCAATGTTTTCGGCAAGCGTGCCCGCAATCAAGTCTAAAGTTGCACAATTGCCTGCAACCACCTTCGGGCACGCAGCGTTCAAAATCTTCGTAACATCGAACAAGAGATTCCTTGCTATGCAGCTGGCATTGCAGAGGAAGGGCTTCGGACAAAAAGCCTCCTTCCTAAAGCGCAAAACTATATGAACAAAAAAACGAAAAAATTGTGAATTCTTAACGCAGAAAAAAATGAGTTCAGCTTAAAACTCGAAAAAAAAACACTTTAAATTTCAAAATAATAATCTCAATAAATTTGAGATTTCAATCCTGAACACACTTAAACGCAGATTATACTTGTACATGTTTCTGCTTCATATGTGTATATGTAATTTCCTCAGTTCCAGAGTTTAGAGAGGGGTAAACTCCTTGAAATCCGGATCGGCGAAACTCGGGCTTCATATCTTTTTGGCAAGTCATCCGTAAAAATGATCAAAATACACGAAATGCTTTCATGAAGTAAGGCAATAAATACACCTTACCCAAAGTCGGTCGTCTTCCCAGATTTTTAGCCAATTTTCAGGTCCTGCGTTTAGGTCCTTTTCAGGCGCTTTCGTCATTTTTGGTTACCTCACTCGCCGCAAAAATGGCCGCGGGGCCTCCCCCAAAAGTTTGAGCTGTTACGTGCATACATGTCTGAGTGAGACTGTGTTTTTAGTACTTTTTTACTTCATTTTGATTCATAACGCAAAGATAAAAACACAATAATTAATGGAAAAATCTTGATATTTTAAGTCGATCATATTGAATTCATAACAAATACTTTTCAAGTAAATTGGCTAGAAATGCATTAGTCAGGATTTTTTGTAATTTTTACTGCTCTAGTCCCAAAATTCACGCAGGAAATGTTCAGTAAGCTCAAAATAGCCTTACAGTGACTCGAGTCCTCATAATAGATGCACAGTATGACCGATTTGGGGAGGGGCAGCCTATCTGGAAAAGGGTCCAAAATTGAGCTCGATTGGGCCAAAATGACATCAAAAACTGTAATACACTTTTAAATAAAATTTTCGATTTTCATCCATTTTTGGCTTTTATTTTGCCGGAAAATTTTCCATTTTTCCATTCTGGGGATCTAGACCCCCAACCCTTTCACTTGCATGTCTGGTCCTAAACCCCGAGGTAGAAATATTTCCTCACCCGCATGGGAATGTACATAAATAATGTTCTGCACCAAATGCTTTGTAGGAAAAGTATGTAGTTGTAAACAGTGAGCTACTACTGTAAAAAACAAAACTTCAAACTGAAGCATGCGCAAATTTAGAATTTTTGCATACTAATAAAAATTCGCCAAAAGAGCTATTGAGTTTTTGCCGAAAAATTCGAATTAGGTATTTTTAAAATGATTAAAAAATGGGAGATTCTGCAAATTGTGCGACCACAACAAATTACCTTCAAATTGGCAACTATATGAGCCCACAAGTCCGAAGAGCACTTGGCCAATTGGTCGAAATTGCCCAAGCAATACAAACCAAGCTTGGCGCGTGAGAAAGCGACGCAAACTCGATTTTTCGTTTTTAAGAAACCAATTTTTCCGTCATCGTTGCTTCGGACTAACGATAATATAACGATATCACTTTCTTCGCCCTATAGGACAACAATAGTCAAATATATGTATAAATGGAGTATTAGATATATCCTGTTTTTCCGATCGCACAGGGTGCTTAATAAAACGGTACAATACTAAAAAAGGTATGCGGTAAAAATTAAAAAAGAGACTAAAAATATAAAACACAAGATATATAATAATAAAATACTAAAAAGTAGTAAAATAATGATAAAAATACAATACTAAAAAAAGGTACAAAGGTAAAAAACTACACGATAGATCCTTTACTTGAAAATGACCATAGAAAATTCGCAAGCGTACTTCAGCGCATGCTTGCTCGTCTGATTAAATTTTATAACACGCGAATTTGTTGAAAATTATTAGCGCTCATCTCAATTACGCCGAAAATTTCTGAAAAATTTTTTCCCCGCCAAAACTTGTTGCAGTTTTAGGAGAAAAGCTCTGGATTTAGGACAAACGTTCCCTCTTCACAAAATTTTACCAAACAAGCAGACAAACGTTGGATTACACTCTGTTCAAGTTACAATTGCTAATTTCAAGTATGCGCTACAGTATACCATTATTTAAGTAATGCACTCTTTTTAAACACCCTCGTGAATAAATGACAATGAATTTTCATAATCCTTGAAGTTTTGTTATTCAATCTTAATCATCGTCTAAAAACTTAAAATGTTTTTTTTCCAATTTTTCAGCACGAATTTCGAAAACAAAACGTTCTTTCTTTAAACCCCCGTAGAACTCTCATACTATGCATTTACAGAAATGAAAGGTACATGTGGCCACTAATTTCAGCATAAAGAAGTTAAAATGTTGACTGTCTTGTCACAATGACAAAAATACCGTCTCGATACCCGAATTTATCGTACAAAGCTACAAAATATCTTCAAAATTTTAAGATACATATGGTTTATACTACAATTCATGCATTTGTACAAAAATATACAGAATAATACGACTATCTATTTGAAAAGGATGAGCAATAATTAGCCAAGTATGCAATAAAACGAGGAAAAATCGCCTCTTTATGAGCATATGTACATATTTGATTCATATACAGCACATATGTACATTATAGTGATCGAACGGGGCCCCGGCCCCGGCAATCCCCGGCCATTTTTGAGCATCCCCGGCCCCGGCCGGGGCAAGGTCAAAAAATGGCCAGGGCCGGAGAAAAATTTAGTGTAATTCGTATTTTGATACAGGCTGTGATACTGGCACTTATTTATCAATGAACAAGTATTAATTTTGAGAACTGTACTGATTAGACCATATGTATACTTACTTAATCCTCTACTGAAAAAATGTTCAGGAAAATGTTCTGCATGTTTTTGATTCCTCCACTTAACTTATTTAAACTAAATGCTACTTTTAACTCATTCATTCATACCCATGGCTAAAAGATTTAGAGTTGACAAATACGTTCTATTTCTAGTTGGAAATTGTGCGTTTTTGACAAACTATTTTTACAAAAAACACTTTTACATTCAATTGAATGGGAACCACGGGCTTTAAAACGCGTTTCCTTTGTAATAGTTATTAGGATGGAGGTTAATTATAGGCGAATGTAAACTACGCTACAGAATTGCGTCCGATCCGATAAACTTAATATGTCTCAAATAGTTTCCTAAGGTCCAATGTTGAGGGGGGATGAAATCCCAAATTGGAGGACCAGAAAATTAAGTGGTGGACTATTATTAGCCGACTCTATTTTGTTGTACGAGCCTCTTGTGCTTGTGCAAAGATCTCCGAAAAGGTCTTTGTATGAGCTAACAAATTTTTTGTAGCTATATTATATAAATATATTTTCAAACATTTTTGCTTGCTATAATATGGTACAGTAGCGATTTTAGTGTGGTAAAACAGGGTCTTCTGACGTTTGATTGTATATTTTAGCTAATTTCTGGGTTTCTAACGCCAAAAATTACTAAAATTGTCTCAAAACGGCGCAAAGCGCCTAAAAATTTGACATTTTTCCATTCTAAATACAGTCGAACTTGCTTAATGCGTACACCCAAGGGACCAAGCCCTTCTGTATGCATTATCCGAGTGCACGCATTATCCGAATACCCCGGATTTTTAACAAGGAATACACTATTATGCGATAAAATCATTTTTTTAGGAAAAATATAGCAATACAAGTCTGCTTTAACATATTTTCACGCTTAAAGTCACAAAAATTTTCGATATCATTTATTTCGCTGAACAACTTTGTGTCACAATTGTCCTGTGCCATTAAATTCGTATGTTCGATATACTCAGTTTTAAATCCTGATAGCTCGGAAGCCGGAACCGTTTCTGTTTCTCCTAGATCGTCCAGGTCACGAAACTAAATATTATGCACATTTTAAAAACAAATAGGCGCAACACTCATCTCGATGTGCCTAAAGTTTTCGCATAACCACAGAACTTGCGGTGATTTGTCAACATTTTTAAATTTGTCCCCAGAGAAACTTCGTTTTTTGAAAACGCCATGACCAATCAAAAATAACAATTCGTTTAAGGCTTAATTCCCCTAAAACTTTAGAATTCTAAGCTTTTCAAAGAAAGCTAAAGATCCAGACTAAAAATTATAAACATTTGAGAAAACAGGCTCGCACAACACATAAGTCAATTTGACCAAAGTACTCGTATAAACAAGGAACTTTAGTAGAAAAAGAAAATGTATCAAAATTTAAAATGATGCACATCAAAGATAGCAGAGAGACGCAAACATTTCGAGCTGATCGCATTATCTGAGGTGAAAAAATACATGTTGTATGCATTAAGCCGGGTAGTTTAACATGCAGGCATGGGCCCATGGATGAAATCGGCTGTACGCATTACGCATTAACCGAGTACGTATTATCCCATGCTATTGCCTTTGTTTTACATGGCCTTTCGGTCCGGACCTAGCAATACTGTACTCATTATGCGAGAAAACGCATTATCCCGTGTACGCATTATCGAAGTTCGACTGTACAAATTTTGCCCTTTTAAAGATATATAGGACAGACAAGTTTTCAAATCGGAGCAAAGCGCCGAAAATTTTTCGAATTTACCACCTTTTTACAGTTTTTATCTTCTTAAAAATCTTTGTACATGTACAAAGATTGTCCTGAAAAGTCTTTGTACATCGGGAAAAATCTTTGGCGGATACAAAAAAACACTGTTTTGTACACGCAAATTTTTGAATACTTTAATATGGTACAGTAACGATTTCGATGTGGTAGAACATATTCGGCCTTTAGTAGTGTATTTGGCTAATTTTTGGGTTTCTGAATATTTGACATTTTTCCATTTTTCCATTCTAAGCGCAGTGTTGCTTATTACAAGATTTAATTCGCATATTACAATTTTTGTAATATTTCTGATTTTGTAGTACAAGTTGTTTTAGCTTTCTCAGTCGAGTTTTATGTGTGAATTCCATCAAAAGCTCATAAAAATTTCAGCACTTCGCGCCAAACTAATATTATCAACTAAATTCAGGCCGAATTATCACATTTAGAACCACAATTTTTTTGTATTTGGCGAAGATTTTTGCTGATGTAAAAAGACGTTTCAGGACCATCTTTGTACATGTACAAAGATTTTTGGAGAAAACTGTAAAAAGGTGTAGAATTCCTTATTGCAAATTCTACCATTTTAAAGATTTTCAGGGGTAAGCAGCTGCAAAAATGGAGCCGCGTACCCCCCTTCCCCTGAAAATGGCCGAGAAATATACAAGTTACAGGGGTTTGGGCCACCCCCCATCGACGCTTTGAAGCCCCGAACTTTCTTGAAAGTCAGAAAATATTTAATCACCCTCCCCCATTTTTTGGCAAAAACCTGCGCTTTTTTGCTATTTTTATGTGTTTTTACCATTTTTGATTTAGTCGCTAACCCCCTCCTTCTAAAAATGGCGAGGGACCCCTATCCTAGATTTCCAGCCGTTACATGTATACTGAGGGACCCTCATGAAATTTTAAGCGATTACATGCATGTTTTATTGTGATAGTTTCTCAATTTACTCTAGCTCACATTCTAAAATAATGTACCACTTCGTGAAATTCTAATAGATAGGTACACTTTTGCCATACTAAAAAATTAAGTTCAAAAAATTCAAAAGGTTTTCACCAAAAATCGTCTGACGGTGACTTGTGTCTTGGACCCTGAGGGGGTTATACCCCTCCCCCTTATGGGAATGTGTGATGTCTCATTTATTACATCCAATACCTATTGCATCCAATCGCTACAGCAGCAGTAGCAGTAGCGAAGATTCAAATGATATAGAGTGTGCTAATAGTAGCGACATGACTTTATTGATGATTCAGACAATGAAACACTGAACTAAATTTGTTTCTTGTGACATAAATAGTAATAAAACTTGATATGAAAAGGCGCACCTAACTTTGCGCTAGCCATTTACTACTGAATGGAGCAGTCGCTCATTATTTCTTTTCCTATGCCCACCCCAAGTATGTGTCATGCAATAATATTTTCTTTGTCTGACCCCGGCCAGCCCCGGCCCTCGGCCGGGGCCGGGGATTTTTTCCAGCCCCGGTACCGCCCCGGCCCCGGCCAAAAAAGTCGCCCGGTCGATCACTAATGTACATACTTGATAATTGTCGACTACAGTAACCCTAAACGATTTAAATTTGTCTTCGTCAAACATCGTTTTCATCAGTCGCTTCATTTCGAACATTTGACCGGCGTAGCAGCATAGAATAATAATTTGATCGCTTTTGTAGCCCTGCTGGGTGAGGTATCTATAAAAAGAACAAAATTTTTCCCATCTCACGTACAAAACAGTATTTTCTTGAAAACTTTGACACTAAATAACTATACCTGCACAAGCCAACGGCCATTTTGACCTCAAATTCGTTCTTACGCGTCGTCGAATCGCCTTCTTGAGATTCTTTGTGATTGTGATTGACAAAAAACATATTCTTCTGCACGCCCTTTACACTTTTATATTCGTAGACCTATTTCAAGTAGAGTACGGTATACAATCCATTGAGTAAGTTCAAATAATATATAAAAGCACAACAAATGGTAAAATATTCGCAGAAATACATATCTGTGCAAATCGTGTAAAGAGTAAAAAAATATAGTTTACACTTAATTACAAATGATGCATGCAAACAAAATTTAATTACGTAAGATCATCTGATACGGGCACGAAACGTATGCAAATTACGTAGTATACAAGACATACAGGCCCGTAGCCATGATTTTATTTGAGGGGAAAAAATCTTGAAAGCCAGATATCTCGAGAATCATTAGGGAGTGGTCGAAAATAAAGGCATTTTTAAACATTTCTCAACGAGCTCTACATAATAGTGAAAAAATTTTAAAACATTTTTCCATTTTATCTCATACTCCTGTACAAAAAATCTGTCGCTCAAACTACATATCTGCGCAACTGGTTTCTCATCATCCAGTCCATAAACAATTTCTTAACATTACTCAATTTTGTGCTCCGCAAAGAAAAAACAACCAAAACATTGATAAAGCATGTTTTTTATATCTAGCTCAAATTTAAGCAATTTAAAAGACAAACGTCATACAGAAACCATTAATTCGGCGCGAAGCGCTCCAAATTTTGCGTTAATTAGCTAAAAACTTTGTAAAAAAGCTGTTTTGGCAGTCTTTTAAATGCACTTCTAGCATTTATCATTTCTTCCTCTGGGGGACCCTTGTGAGAAACAAAAATTTTTTACGTTGCGGAAAGGAGGGTAACTACTCCCTTGACTACAGGCCTGTATACACACGTACATAACATATGTACATATATGAGAATTTTTAAACTGACGAAAACTATGTTTTTTTCTAAATTTCACGAGCAATGGAATGTTTGTTTTGAAACTTTTTTCATGCAGATTAGCCAACTTGAACGGCTGCTATTAATACTACTCCAAAGTTTTATATGAAAATTCTTTATTTCCGCAAAAAGTGAAAAAACTCATCGCAATTCAGAAAAATTAAGTTGAATCTACTAAAGAGTTCTACAAAAGATAGCCTGTACATAAATGTACGAACTTAATTTGTTTCCAAACTCGCCCGAAAATATCTGATTCTACAAAATTTGAGGAAGAGTAATATCTTTGCACCCCTCCTTTGTTTTTGTCCAAAGGTTATATTCGTCCTCCAATTATTCATGTGTGTATGTACAAATGTATGTAGGGGCATACGCAGGATTTTTTCAATGGGGGGGGGGTCCAAAATTGGTCACCCTATATTTATTTTGTTTTGAAACTTTTTTCACCCGGGTACCCGAACAAAATTCAGGACCCGAACCCGAACCCAAATAAAGTGAACTTGACTACCCGAACCCGAAATTATTATAAGTACCCGAACCCGAATGTTTATGGATTTTATTCGGGTTTATTCGGGTATTTTTTATTTTTAACCTCTAAAATCCCAAGATTCAACATTTTTCGGCTTTTTGCGCCGTTTTCACTTTGCTCGACCCTAAAACGCTGAATTTCATTTAGTTATCAAGTACATACACATAAATGGCTATGTAATTAAGTGGTATATTTCAATCGGTTCAACGTGGATTTTTAATCTTTTGATTTCACAAAACGATTGCCAAATGATATCGTATAAAATGCTAAACATTGCTTCTTTGGTCGTAATTAAACTTGGTTTCTATCAAATTAAATTTCACGAATAACAGTTTTTCGGCAGTTTCTCCATGCAAGAAATTTCGTTGTTAATGTTATATTGTAGGTGTATATCAGACACAATACACAGAGCGCTACCTCTCATTTGCATTAGCGTTCTTGCACACTGAGAGGAGGAAGGAAAATCACTGGAAACTTGAGTGAAACATTTTGAATAATTAAGCACCAGGCATCTAATAATAATAAAAATTGTAACATCTGGCTTACATGTACCCAGTGTTTTTTGTACTCGGCAAAGATTTTTACCGATGTACAAAGACTTTTTGGGTAGACAAAAAATTGAAAAAGGTCTGAAACTCGCAAAAATTTCCGGCGCTTCATACCGAAATGATAATAGCATAAATTGCATTTCAAATAGGAATTGTTGCCCTAAGAGACCCAGAAATTAGCTAAAATACACTACCAAAAGTCGAACAACTCTGTTTATACCACGCTAAAATCGCTACTGTACCATATTATAGTACCCAAAAATTTGTATGTACAGACAAAGACTGTGAAAAGGCGTAAAATTACCAAAAAATTTTTGGCGCTTCGCGCCGAAATGAGTAATTGTTTGTCCTATATATCTTTAAAATGGCAGAATTTGCATATTACATACGCAAAAATGTGCATGTACAAAATATACAAAGACTTTTGGGGACCGTCTTTGTACATGTACAAACGGACTTTGTACAAAAAAAGAAACACTGCATGTACCTAAGAAATTCGCTATACACTGGTTTTTTTTACTGAAATACCCGAACCCGATCGGGTACCATTTTGATACCCGAACCCGAATAAATTGAAGTAGACTACCCGAACCCGAATAAACTTGGATGAACTACCCGAACCCGAATACACCAAAATTCACTACCCGTTGCATCCCTAATACTCAGCATTCAAAGATGGCCGAAAGCGCCCAAAAAACACCGAAAAACAGCCAAAAAATA
>JAVLUZ010000755.1:119080-172600 GCA_036768485.1 Mermis nigrescens | reverse complement strand
TTTGATTTTAGTTTATTGTGATTTACCTCAATTGTATTTAGAGATCGATTCATTAGTCATTTACGTACATTTTTTTTGTATTCAGCTAAACATGGAAAGCTGTTGCATGTATATCCTGGCTTCTCTTAGGGCATTTTCTCTTTATTTTCCGTTCAGTATGCATTTACTCAAGTCTAAATTAAATTCCGCTATCCTTACTGCCAAAAATATACTCAAGCAGGCTTATTCATGTCTTAATTAGATTTCTAGTCACATGTACATAGCTGTAAGATATGCATAACGCCGGGAGGATTCAATCGCGCTGATTAGAGTGAACCGATGCAAAAGCATTGAAGAAAAAGAAGTCGAAAACAAAACGAATGGTTATTGATTTCCTTCAGGATTAGGACCACACGTGGGCGTTGAAGGGTTTGGGGGTATGCAACCCCAGAAGGCCGAATACCTCCCAGAAACCAACCCCCAGAATTCAATTTTTGAATTTTCCTTCTGTTTTTTCTGATTACAAGGGATAGTGCTCGATGCGAAACGTTAAAAAACTTGTGTTTTTTCGCCATACCACCATTTCTAAGACCATTTTTTGACATAGGCGTAACCAGGGGGTCATTGGGGGCACATGCCCCTCCGTAATTTTTTCAGAAATATTGTTGATTTGTCTGTTGCAATAATGTGTGTCCAGAAAACTGAGTTCAAAAAGGCAAAAACGTCAAAATTTTCCGGCGCTTCGCGCCGAGTCATTATTATTTATTGTTATATAGATCTAATGAATTAAAAAGCTTGAATCAGCTAAAATAATCCAGCACTTCACATCACTTTAGTAATTTAATGCACTATTTGTTCGTTGATTGAAACTGCGCATGCTTGTTGAGCCTAATAGTAAAAGTGCGAAAATGATTGTGTACCAGTTTGTCTATTCTCTGCTTTGTTTGTCTTTTGTGTACCAGTTTGTCTATTCTTTGCTTTGTTTGTCTTTCTTTACAAGGACACATAATCCTATTTTAAATGAAAGGAATGGCCAAATTTTCTTATGTTTTTGCGCATTTCCTGTTTTCTGAACTGCATCTTGTAAATAAGAAGGCCACAAATGGGCCTGAAAACGGTAAGAACAAAATTTTCATTGATACATTTTTCTATATCTTATTGGCAGCGACCCGTTGCTGCGCTATGTAATTAGCAGAGGTCAAAAAACGCATTTCAGCTCAGAAGTTTTGTGCAATGTAGAAGTTCATCAATTTTAAGTGTTTTTGGGCTTGCTTGATTCAGAACCGAGATTTGGCCGATTTTGCGAAAATTTTAACGTTACTATTTAACATTAAAATGCTTTTTTACAAAATTTTCCGGGACTCTGCCCCGGACCCCGCTGGGAACGCTTGAGCGCGCCATCCCAGACCCCCGCAACCGTAAAATCTCGTTGTACATGTGCAACGAGATTTTAGGGAGAACAAGCCAGGTAAAAGAGTTAGGAATTTCTAAAAATTTTCGCCGTTTCGCGCCGGCATTAATTTGTCTTTTTTGTATGATTTAAGCGATATAAATTGAGTTTAAAGTGCAAAAACGTCAAAATTTTCCGGCGCATAGCGCCGCCAGTTACTGTTCTTTCTTTTTGTAAAGCTCCAGCATTGCGCTTAAAAGCCTGAATCACTCAAAATATCTTCAGACAAAGTTAGTAATTCGCAGTTTTCTTGTTAGAAGCTTGAACTGTCAAAATTGTTTTGTACAAATTTGATAATTTTCTGCTCTGTCAGACTATTAGTATTCACCGAGCTACAAAATGTTAAGGGCGGTAAAAAATGACTAAATTTCTCGGCACTTTGCGCCACTTATAATTTCCGAAATGTTTGTCAATAGAAAGGCCGTAAATTCTACATGAAAACGGTAGAAATTCCAAAAATTTTCGGCACTTAGAGCCGCTTTACACTTTTTGTATTTTTGATCGTCAGAAACCCATAAATTAGCTAGGCTACATCAGTGTTTTTTATATTCGGCAAAGATTTTTCCCGATGTACAAAGACTTTTCGGGACCGTCTTTGTACAGGTACAAAGATTTTTGGGAAGACAAAAATTGCAAAAAAGGTCTAAAATTCGTAAAAATTTTCGGCGCTTCGCGCCGAAATGAGTAATTGTGTGTTCTATATATCTTTATACTGGCAGAAATTGCATTTCAAAAGGAAAAATGTCAAATTTTTCGGCGCTTCGCGCCGTTTTAAGACGATTATTAGTGATTTTTGCCCTTAGAGACCCAGAAATTAGCTAAAATACACTACCAAAAGTCGAACAACTGTTTTTACCACACTAAAATCGCTACCGTACCATATTATAGTACTCAAAAATTTGTGTCTTCAAATTGTACAAAGACTTTTGGGGACCATCTTTGTACATGTACAAATGGACCTTGTACAAAAAACACTGGGCTACACTACTAAAGGTCGAAAAACTCAGTTTTACTATACATAACGTTACTGGCATTCAATGCAAAAGTAGTCTTAAAAAATTTTTGTTTATGCCCCCTCCCGAACCAAAATCCTGGCTACGCCTCTGTCTTTTGACCCTTGAAAAATCTTGCGCCCCCAGAATTTTGGTGCTGCCCACCTATAATTAGGACTCCTGCTCGGTATTTTACATCTCTGCTATTAGGAGCTGCTCTTCATGAACTCGGAGACGAGAAAAAAGTAAAAAAATACAAAACAAATAAGGCTTTGAGTTTTCTACTGAAATTGGGAAAACTTACATTTTTTATCTCTTATTTTAAATTATACGTGTATTCGCTGCAAATTTTTCTCGACTCCGATTTTGGATATCAATAAAGCGCTAGAACATGGTTTTTGTCCGCTCTTTATCGATTTTGATAGTTTCTCTAATTTAGGATTTTTCCAGCTTAACGAATCATCGCGAATTCTCATGTCTAGGGGTGCTAGGGCAGGCCTGGGGAATTGAGGGCCTAGATTAGACCTCTCGCAGAACCGCACATAGCGCGGGGTGGAGGGGGTATTACCCCCCTGAGGGGTCAGCTAGACCGGTACTGTCCGGCGATTTTGAGCAAACAGGTCTTGTTCTGCATCATTTTTTACATCAAAATCAGTAAAAATGTCAAAATTTTTTCGGCGCTTCGCGCCTGATTAGTACTTTTAAATACCTTTTACTCAAAAAGCGCCCAAAATTGATAAACTTTTGCATTTTTTAGTGTTAAAAGTGATATAATGCAGTCAAAATGGACTAAAAATGCTTTTAAAATGTGTTATTAACACGAAAAAACGTTTTATAAGCTTGTTTTGACCATTTCGATCATCAAAACAGCGAAAAAATCGTGAACGTTAAATTTACTGTTTTAGATTTTTGGCGGGCATTTCACCCCCCTCCCCCGCCGACCCTGACCTTTGTGCACCTATGCGCAGAACCCACAAAATGGAAAGATGAAAAATTTTGTGGGGCAAATAAGCGAAATGAAAAGGTGCCTGAGATCGATCAGAAACTATAGATTATACATTTTTAGCAGTCATGCCAATTATTCGATGACGTTTTGGCTCAAAAGAAGATCTCTTGGCTTCTCCCCCACAACGTCTATGCTGTGCAACTACGCCCATGTCCGGCCATCTGTATGCACGTCAATAAAATACTGAAAATCTTGCATGTCACAGAGGAAATGGGGATTCCCATGCAAACTTGGTCGTCCCCCAACACTTCCCTCCTAAAGCCAGAAACTTTTTGACCCACCTATGATTTTTTTGGGAAAAACTTGTTTGTGGCCGTTTCTAGAAGTTTCCGGCCGTTTTTGGCCAAGGTCATTTAACCTCCTGCACCTTAAATGTGACTGGAGACCCCAACCGAAATTCTGAGCCGTAACATGCCTGTTGAAAATTTAGAAAATCCAGTTGCCCTTTGCGATTCGTTATCCCGTTTCTGCCTTTTAGGATTGTTCTGTTTGCCATTGTTCTGCCGATTTTTTTGCCGCCAAAACTTTCTCCCGCTGAAATTATCGCATTTTTGTCTCGAGTTATGCAAGATTAATTAATAAATCATCGATGATTAGTGAAAAGTATACGCGTTCCAGTACAATGAGTAATTGTTCATCGGTAATTTAGGGAAACACTCGTATTTCATTTGCTTGGTTTTGGGGAAAAACTCTAGAAAATATTTGCATCGCAAATTGTCGCTTTCTATTATTGCATAATTTATGATTGATATTCTTTTTCATTACGCATCCTGTCATCGGTCTCTCTGATTTTCCCATCCACACCAATTATATTCGCCCTTATATTTTTTAATGATTTCCTGAAGATGAACACGTGCGATTATTATGATGCGCTCGATGATGGATTAAATGGATTAAATTACACGATCATAATTTGTACTACTCACGATTACTGTAACGATTTATGATGACCTTGGCTTATGACACCGTGTTACTCATATTACAGACAGGTTTTTATGTGCTCAGCATATGTCACTTACGTTTGATATTATACCTTTCCTTATTACTGTGATAGTACTACACTTATGCCAATAAAATAACCCGTTCCTTGCCATCTGAATACATTTACTCAATATGCCGTACAATGCTGTACAACCTGTGAATTAGAAGATGTGGGGGGAGGGGTATAAGCCCTAACAAATTTTTAATATCTATTGGGCTTGAAACGATGGGACGCATACATGTAACAGAGGGGATAGGGGATCCTTCCACCCAAAGTCGGACGTCCCCCCATCCCCCTTAAGCCATAAACTTTTTGACCTCCCGACTTTTAGAAAAAATTGAATTTTTCTATTTGTTTTTTTGGCCGTTTTTAGCCAAAGATTGGAGGTCGCTTACCCCCCCCCTCCCTGTCCTGAAAATAGCTGGGACCACCGCTTTTTTGTATACGGCAAAGATTTTTCCTGATGTAGAAAGATTTTTCGGGACCGTCTTTGTACATGTACCAAGATTTTTGGGAAGACAAAAATTGCAAAAAAGGTCTGAAATTCGCAAAAATTTTCGGCGCTTCGCGCCGAAATGAGTAATTGTGTATTCTATTTATCTTTATAATGGCATAAATTGCATTCCAAAAGGAAAAATGTCAAATTTTTCGGCGCTTCGCGCCGTTTTAAGGCGATTCTTAGTGATTTTTGCCCTTAGAGACTCCAGAAATTAGCTAAAATACACTACCAAAAGTCGAACAATTCTGTTTTTACCACACTAAAATCGCGGCTGTACCGTATTAAAGTACTCCAAAATGTGTGTGTACAACATGCACAAAGATTCTTGGGAAGACAAAAAGTGTAAAAAGGTGTAAAATTCCAAGAAATTTTCGGCGCGGAGTTTTATTTGTCCTATTGCATATCTTCAAAATAGCAGAATTTGCATTTAGAATGGAAAAATTTCAAATTTTTCGGTGCTTCGCGCCGTTTTGAGACAATTTTTAGTAATTTTTATCGTCAGAAACCCAGAAATTAGCTAAAATACACTACCAAAGATCGGAAACCCTGTTTTACCACACTAAAATCGCTACTGTACTACATAAGAGTACACAAAAGTTTGCATGTACAAAATGTACAAAGACTTTTGGGGACCATCTTTGTACGTGTACAAACGGACCTTGTACAAAAAAAAAACGCTGGCTGGGACTCGCCCCAAATTTCGAGCCAATAAACGTATGATGGGACGAGTAAAAAAACACAATTTTTTAACGTTTCTGTCGATGCTTATTCGTTTTACAACGCTGAAATGAGTAGAAAATTTTCAAAAAGATTATGTAAAGTGAAGAAAATATGGTCCAAAAAAGTGAATAGCGCGAAGCGCTGAAATTTGAAACTTTTGGACCAGTATATCGCTAAATCGCTTAGAACAGACATATTTTCTACGGCTTTGGAAAATCTAAGTTCTGGGGACCCCTTGATGCTTATTTGTGTTTTACAGCAAAGTTCTTAATATTTTGTAATGCTCGCATAATATACATCAAAGGCAAAGAAAATTACTTTTAATATTTTCACCTTCGTTATATTTACTGAGATTATTCATTAATGTTGGCTTAATTATAAAACTATTTGAGGCTTATTTCATTGGGAATTTCTGCATATAAATTTGATTTCAGATATTAAAAGTTTTCATCCGTTACATAATTTTAAAAGTTCAGCAAAATTCAATTGTTTACATGTTTGGCCAGTGTACTTGGTTGATCGTAAAATAAAATAAGATGGATTTTTTGACAGCTGTAATCTTTTTCGATTAACAATGGTTTTGTAAATCTTAATTCATTTTTTGAATGTTCTCATTAGCCCATTTATGATTTATACACAAGTTGGTTGCGCCCTAAATTTTCTGCTAAAGCATTAAGACACAAAATATGAATTACTAATTATTGAAAGTAATCGAATTTTAACTAATCAGATTTTTCCTTTGCAAATAAGTAGCCACGCGCAGGTGTTATTCACGAATGAAAATTGGGATTTTCTGGCAACTTAATCTTATTAATTGTCGAACAGACATCTGCTAGTTTCGTAATGAATGTTCAATTAGTACACTTATGCGGATTATCTAACCTTCTGTCCGGAAATACGAGTGTAGTCCTCATAGATTAGCTGTGATGGGATGGAAAATCATCCCATCACAGCTGATCTATTTTATCACTTCCACGTTAGATTGCCCAAATAAACACAAGTTCGTGACATTTTAGCTCGACCCTACTTAAAGGCTTAAATTGAGTGGTTTGGAAATTATATGTTTTTATCTTCGTAAATCGAAATTTCGCAGAAAGCATTAAATTCTCCACACTATGGAAAGGATGTCTGCTAGCCTGGCGCAGCTTTTTAGTATGACCAATTTGGAGCGGAACAGCTGTTTTTGAACAAAAATGCCCTTTAACTTTTCTAAGTAGATTAAAAGCAGCACCAGGTGGCAGTTTCTGGTCGATTTTAGACACTTTTGTCAGAAATATCTAAGTTCGGTCCGTTTTTCACCTTAATTTAACATTATCTTCATCAGAAAAAATTTTTCGTTCTGGTCTTGTTTTAATTTTTAATAGGAGTTATATGTGCTTAAATTTTTTGAATAGCATTAATTAATAATGTGTTAAAATATTGACCACATCTACTTTTCTGCATTTCTTGTCTCGTGGATTAGTAAGCCTTAATATTTCAAGCTCCCAGCTGGACGCTTGTGTTGCTCTTTCTCCTCATTTTTTGTACACAATGCTTCTTTCTACTGTTTCGCTCATGCAAGCTAATACGTCGATCAACCATCATTCCTTCAAATGGATGCAGCATATTTTTGTAATCGTTAAGCTCGTTTTTCTGTCTTTTCTGCATGATTGCCTGCGCATTTTGTCGCATATTCTTTAGTAGGTACCATTTGAGGCATCAAAATTTAGTGCATAGCTGAAATCAAGCAAATTATGCTATGCTAGGTCAATTATTCTTCTTTGTTGACGTCAATAAATTTGAGCGATAAGAGCAAGATAGAAAACGAAAACAGTAGCAATATGCAATAAAAACAATAGCAACTACGGCCATCAAAGTTCCTTCACACAAAAAATGAATGTCGAAGTTGGTTCAGTAATTTTGACAGTTTTTCTACTTTTTATTTATTCATAATCATTTTTTAAATTTTTCGCTGAAATTTCCATCTTTAGAGATTTCCATCAAGATTGTTAGATTTTTCTTTCTTATTGCTTCCTATCCTACTACTCGTGTTTATATATCGACAGATTTCTATTTAGTCGCGTGCAGCTAGGAAAGCTTATTATAAGCTGACCTGCTATAAAGCCACCCGGTGGGCAATATCATTACGTAACCAATGTTGCGTAATTGGCCCGCCGGTCTTTTTCGACGATAGAACGTAAATAATATACCAATTCAACCTTGCAAATTGCGAATAAATTTACGCTTTTCTAGTCATCGGCCTTTTTCGATCTACATACATATCATAATGCTTAACGTAGATACTAACGTACAAAAATCCCTCAATCATGCATTCAGATACACTTAAAGTATCGCAGTCTAGTTCATGGTCCAATGGGCGATTTTCAGTTGATGTCCGGCTTGGCCTACTGGCCGGCCAATACCCCCTTTTATTGATCATCAATTTATATATTTTGCATGTGAACGTAAAAGCATGGATACAATTAGCGGAGGCTTTTAGTAAGCAGTAAGGAGTTTGACGCCTCAACAATATTACGTGATGTATAAAGTCAGTAAAGCATCAGATAGAACACTGTTGCGGTTGCGAAACTGAAATATTTGAACCAGGATGCACTTCTGATCACACGTATACGGCATGAGAATTCTGCGGGGACACTTGAAGAAATTTTTAAATGTCTTTTTTGGGCTTGAAAACGATAGGTAGGTACATATTAAAAAACATCATTTGTCTTTTTGGTCTTAAAAACGATAGGTGGGTACATATATACATACTAAAAACACAATTTTCGAAATATCAGGCGCACTCTTTCTTTCCAGAACATAACACCAGAAATTGGCGATAAAATTTAATGGAGCAAAGTATGACTAGAAACGGCGCTTTGCAGTTTTTTAATTTTTCGGAAAAGGAAAATACTATTATTTTTGATAAAAATGAAATTTCACACAAGAGCATATATGCTTTCGACGGTATTTTAATCATGCGTACTTTAATCGAGGGTTTAGCGAGGAATCACTCAAAATCTAACTGATGTTTAAGCTGTTACCTGAACTGTACCTCAACTTACCTTTAGTGCAAAATTAGTATTTTAGTAGACTTAATCCGTTAAAGCGTTCAGTCGATTCAGCCAATCGTTTTCTGTCAGGGGCGATTTGGAGAATGATTTTATGCACGAAATATGCACCAGTAAAAACAAAATCGGAAACGGGATTAAAAGTATTCGAATCGTTTATTTATTAATTAATATTGTTATGCATTATTTAAAAAAATTCTCTTAAGGGTGACACATACAACAACAAGACCAATTTGCATGCACAAAATAAGCGACGAAGCTAAAAAATGTCCTCTGGATAAGTTCAATTTTTCTTATAACGGATTAAAATTAGTTTGTGCTCTGAACAGATAAAAAAAGAAAATTTTGATTAAAGCCGTGAATCACCAGATTACAGCCAGTTTCATACATAAACGTATTGTTCTAATGATACCTAACGAAAATTCAACTGTAATAATATTTTAATTAACGGGCCACTCCACTTAGCAGGAATGTTATCATTCTATCCTGACCATTAGGTGCAACGCATTACCGTATTAGAGGTTTTGAGTCAAAATGGTCTTAGAATTGGGCATAAACATTAAAATAACGTAAACTGTGCCATAATTTTGTCACATTGGCCAAAATTTATTTTTTTCACATTGTCAGAACACAGATTTACTGCATAGCCGGTCTGTAGGGGGTCAGCAGGTCTGAGGGGGTCCAAAATTGAGCCTTTTTGGGCCAAAATGAGTTTAAAAATTGGTATAAGCGCTAAAATAGCGTTAAAACTACGTCATTACACAAATTCTGGTCAATTTGAAGCACTTTTGAAGAAAATTTATTATTTTCGTCCGTTTTTTGGCCTCCATTTTGCCTCATTTTCCCTACAAAATTTTGCATTTTCCAATTGTGGGGTCTAGACTCCCAAACCCCTCACGTGCATATCTGATCAGCAACCAAAATCTGATGGTCTGATGAGACAAAATCGCGAAAAAGGTACCACAAATTTAATTCCTTGGTCTACCGGGTTCTGCGTGTCTATTGAATTCCAGTCCTTTAGACTCCCAGACCCCATCACATACCTCTATTTTTGGTTCAAATATTTTATTACATGTTTTCAGCTGATGTTCGAAAATTACCTTCTATTAATTATTAATCCCTTAGTCGATCCATACGTATTCTTGGGGACTGGGAATTTTGAACTTCATTAGAATCACCCCCGCGAAATGCTGCAGCAGGCAGTACTTTCCATCTTCCAAAAAAGGTTTTAGAAAATTAGCGATTTTAGCGATCTTTTAGCTCAAAAATGCCTAATTTCCGCGCGCTTCGTGCCGCACATATACTTTTTGGGACTATTTTGTTCAACTTACTCGATTTTTGAACCCAAGAAGGCACTTTAAAAAATTTGTCGTGCTTGATCCCCAAAATTTCCAACCTGTATATACCTGTATGATCCCTCCTTTTTTAAATTACGTTTTCTGCAGCCAGTTCTCAGTTTTTACAGAGAAGGATTGAGACTGCGCTGAATACAAGACAATTAGAAATTGGGCAATTGTCCTCATTTTTATCGAGATTGATTAATTGTCGAGGCTCCTCATTGTTTTATTGTTGATTAATCTACGCTTCTTCGCGCTTTTTTTGCCTGGAGGTCGCTTAAAAAAACCGTCCAACCTACCAGTCATTGATTTAGCGCGTTTTTCCCCGAGTATCCATGTTTCTTTCATTACTTTGCATCGTTAGGAATCCTTTTCAAGAGGTATTAATTATATGATAAACAATAGATGCTACCTACTCACTTGGCCCTGCATACTGTAGCCTTAATGCTCAAACATACCGTAACGAGATTTATTACTCTTTTACGACCCGTGCGCCAAAAACTGCGCATTAATCCTTTAGACGGACTATCGTCGTTGATTAATTCACTTGTTTTTTGACGCTCTGAATTAATAGCTAGCCATTTTTCATCATGTGGTTTTAACGCACTTTGATCGCAAATGCGCACTCGAAAAAAGCCGTCTGACGAACTCATTTAGAAATAGATGGGAGACTAAATTTTTCCGACAAAACAAGCCGAAAAAGCCAACCAAGAAAGGCTGTCTGGGTGGAAAATTTATCGCGAGAAAGCAGTAGCTCTATTTTTTAAAATAATTAATCGCAAATAGCTTTGTGCATAACGCTGTGATTAAAAAACGTTTGTTAATTATAGAATCGTTATGTCGAAAGTAAATATGCAATCTAAAACGGATATGAATTCTATTGAATTATGTCTGATGTTGGCTAAGGAAAAATCGCGTCTATAATCTAAAAAATAATTACGATAAAATATGGTCAAAAAGTATATGGCGCGAGGATCTGGAAATTAGACATTTTTTAGCAAACAGACAGCTAAGAAGGCTGAAGAAGTTCTTTTTCCACGATTATTTTGAGGAAAATCGCAAATTCTGGGGATAGGATTGAAAACATTTCTGGGAAATTTCTGTGATTATCATGTATGATTCGAGCTTAATAAAGCTCTCGGTTTTACCCCAGCGAACAACCGGGCACGAAAAAGACCGGACCCGGGCTTGAAATTTTTCACCGGAGTCGGGCTCCGGCCCGGGCTTGGGCCTTATGTGCACTAAGTATAGGAACCAGTACACAAGCATATGCATATGATACTAGATGTGTGCATACGTTTAAGAACAAGGCAGATAGTTATATGAAGGAGATGTAGAAGTATTTAGTATTTATCTGAGCAGTGGAGGAATTGGTATTAAATTTTTAGCTCTTAGCTTATCAAGATACTATTTTAAGATATTTCAGGCTTTACCTGATGCAACATAAGGGAAATAGTCCATCTAATTTTTAATTAATATCAGAAGAAGCTTTCTGCATAAGTGCTCAATTGCGAATTTTTCTGCCAGATTACAGTGACGTTTTAGAAAATATATGTAGATAAGCATTAAATAGTTCTGCATTGATCTTTTTTCAAGGTTTTCAGAAAATTGTATTCCACAGTGTGCTAATTGAAAATTTCTGGTATCTTGATTTTACTTACTCCAGAAGGAGCATAGTTGATATTTCGTGATAACTTCAGTTTACTAAATCAGCCATTGTCCTGAAAACTGAAAAAACTGTTTCTTGCTACTAAGAAGTCAATCCTCATCAAAATGTCTGAACTGATCTAGATCGTCAGGACGAGAGTTCATGCCACAAAAAAAACTAAAAGAAGCTCAAAAAATTTACTGAACCATTTAAATTGATTCAAAATATAAATGTTAGGTGAAAATCGAAGTAAGTCTTTGAGACATGAAAATTATTTCAAATTTCTTGCCCCACTCATTTTTGTCTTCGATTCTCTTAGCTCTCAGTGTTCTAAATAATGGTTCAGTACATGCAATTCAAATGTTGTTCTTTTTGTGCAGAAAATTCGCTGCTTTCATTATTTAAAAAAAGGAAAGAACATGAGGAGCAAATTAAGATCATTAGTTAATTATGGAATTAAGATATTAAGATAAGAAATCAGAAATTAATTAGAAATCAAGAAATAAGTTGAAAATTAAGAAATTTATTATAAATTAAGCGTTTTATATTGTGAGCTCCATTCATTAAATATAGGATATTGTTTAAAAATAAAAACTTTTTAAATGTGCGTAGTACTTGGGTAAAAGAGTATTCATTTTGTGTACAATCGAACATTTTTATCCGTTATGAAAAAATAGCAAGTAATAGAGCTTTAAAACTAAGGCAAAAGTATGTCGTCCAACCTCATCTAAATAAGCTGCATTATGCTGAGCGCAAACCTTTGACAAGTTTAGTCTCCATCAGAGAGGAATTAGAAAAACAGGTTTGAGATTATGACTGAAATACTTTAAAATGCGACGAAAATTTTGAAGATAATTCATGAAACTTTAAAATCTTTTAGAACTTCTAAAAAATAATGATTTGCAACCTGATTTATGATATTATGCTGAGATAAAAGGTGAAAACAAACGTATAATTAAATGAGAAGACTTGAATTTAGTGCGCACAAATAAAGATTGAGGAAATAAATAAAGTGCATAGAGACGGAATAACACAGAGAGTGAGTAATCAACAACAATATATTATATAATCGAATCTACAAATAATCGGTCACTTGCTGCTACGCTCAATCTAGCTTCTTTCAATTACGTTTTCTGCATTTTTAATTGAATTAATTCTATCGACAACCGAGCACGCACAAGTATTCTCCAAACAAGCTAATAGAAATAATAATTTAGGCCCGGGCCCGGCCTCTAAAAACCGGACCCGGACGCCTGAAGACCGGCCGGACCCGGTTACCCGGTCGATCTCTGGCTGACCCCCAGACCGTTCATGCGGTGCATCTCTATGGTTGAATTATCGCTCAAGGAGTCTGCATGCTTTTTCGGATACCAAACTTAATTATTGTTTTATATTAAGAGGAAATACCTCAGAGGGTTTCAATAAGCGTGCAAGACGTGGACGAAAAGCCAA
Organism: Mermis nigrescens; assembly: GCA_036768485.1. Classification (NCBI taxonomy): domain Eukaryota; kingdom Metazoa; phylum Nematoda; class Enoplea; order Mermithida; family Mermithidae; genus Mermis; species Mermis nigrescens. The sequence goes on along the minus strand of JAVLUZ010000755.1, from coordinate 159,485 downwards.
AATTCGTCAACCAGCCGGCGCCATTTTTGGCCGTGGTTCCCGAAGAAGTCCCGTTCGGATACACAGTGTATAAATTTGTAGCTAAAGATGAGGAGGGGGATGGCGACGAAGAGGTTGAATATAAACTCATTAGCACTGAACGTAAGAGTTCCGATGTCCGCTTTTATTTTGGCTGGAATTTTTTATTTATTTAATTTATTTCATGATTAACGATACTTTTTTATTTTTTATTCGAATTTGCTATCAAGGCTAAGGTTAGGACCATGAATAAAGTGGAGGCCACGGATTTGCTGTCCTTGCTTACTATAGAGGAATAAATTACGAATTTTTCATTGATAATTTTTTCAAATTTTTTATATTGTATAAACACATTTTTATATCGTTTTGTCAGAACTGAAATTCAATTATATAAAACGATTTATTGCCTAGATAGTTTGCGGTGGTTTGCTCCAAGATTAGCCGAGTCTTGCTTGATCGTGAATACTCGATTTTGTATTTTCGTATTTATGTATTTTCGATACTTTCGTATTTATGTGTTGCTTGCGTGTAATGACAACTCGATGACGAATTTGTCAATGAACCAGGAAAAAATCTTAGGTCAAATTAACGGTATGACGATATCAATCAATTTTTTTAAAAGACTTTCGTTTTTTTATTTTTCCATTTTTAAAATTTTTTTCTTTCGTTTATCTTTTCATTATTTCATTATTTCACTCTTGCTGTGATTATGGGATAAGTTTCTGATGCCTTTCTAATGCAAATATTGTCTTTTTGGGCATGTATTAAGTGGGTTATAAATGCGGCTTTAAAAAGAATTAACATAATAGATATGTAAAGATAAAAATAACGCCAAAGCATCCCTAAATCTGCCTGAAAAGTTAATGAAGCAAAAGTTTGATGATTTAAAAAATTACTTCATATGGTAATTTAAAAAAAAATCGGCTAGGCCCGCCCGTCTTATTAATTAACGTATTTTAGCACCCGACACGTTCACCATCGATGCCAAAAGCGGCCGAGTGAAAACGGCCCTGACTCGCTATGAGCCGAATCGCTCTTATTCGGTATATGTACAGGCTCACGATCGGACTTGGCAAAATGCCAGCAGTAGGGTCAGTGACGTGGCCAAATTGGACGTCAAAGTGGGCACCAGATCGCCCCAATTTTTTCAGGAGTCCTATCGTTTTCCCGTCTCTGAAAACACGCCAGTATCTGCCAGGTAGGTACCGTAAATATGTGGGCGCAGGTTTTTAACCTCCGAAACAGACATGGAACAGCTCGAAATTTTGGGTGAGAGTAGTCGGCCATTTCTAGGGGGGTCGATGTTAAATGATCTTCAATTTTTGACCAAAAATGACAAAAAAAAGACGTAAAAATGGCCAAAAAACACATGTAACAGAATGAGGGGTCAAATATTTCTGACTTTGGGGGATGGGAAACAACCGATAAGATTGGGAATCCCTACATCCCTCCTGTTACACGCGTGCTTCAGAGCCCGGCAGACCAGCAGAGTCGACTAAATTCCGGGGTTTTATTAAAGAATTTTCTTTTTTTATTTCTAGCTAGTTTTCTTTCATATAACTGACAATTTTGGGCCTTGTTGACCATTAGAAATTTTTTAATCCGCAGGATTTCGGTCTTGGTTGCATATTAGATTTCTACAATTTTTCCCACCTCATCCTTTTAGTACGAGTATAACTATTTGCATCAAATACAGCGTATAATTTGCCCTTAAGGAGGCTTTTATTAAATTGTCGAACTTAGTCTGAAAAATCGACTATTCAAGGCAAAACTGTATTTTCTAATCGTTTTCCGTTGTCTCATTCTATTTCGATTCATTGTTAGTGCTGGACTTCCCGGACAAAATTGGGAATTTCTAGAAATTCAGTGTATAAACTAATTTGCTGACTAATTTTCACTAATTTTAGTAAAAATTTTTTAATACTATGATTAAATACCTATAATACTACGATTTAATTAATAAAATCTTTTAATTTATAAATTCAATTGATGGGACATATTCTGGAGACCTTTTTTAAAGCAATATTTTTTCTTTCTTCGTTTAATTTAAGCAACTTTAATCATTATTTCCTTCACTTTTTCAACTCGTTGACCGGAATATAATTTGAAATATTTAGCAGCAAGCCTTATACAGTTGATTAATACATTTAACCTAAATAAAATAATACGAGTGTAATAAGATACGTCCATTATGTATATTTAAAAATGCTTGAAATCTTAAAAATGTCAACAAAATTCACTTTACACCGGTAGCGTTGCGCAAGTTCGAGCTGTTTCGTTCATAAACAACCCGGAGCAACCGATCAGGTTTACGCTGGAAGACGAAAGTTCGACGAACGATTTCGATAAAATAGAAAATAATATTAGGGAGACAGGAAAAACGGCCGCGTTTTCGATGAACGAACAAACGGGCGTCGTGCATTTGGCCAAAAATTTGGATTACGACGATCCCCAAGGACTCAGATTATATAAAATGGCCGGTAAATCAGAATAATACCAAAAACTGTGCGTTAAATTTGTTGCTCATTGAAAACTACTTCATCAGCATTTGATAGTGATGATTTCAGCTTCTTTGTGTAGACTAGCATTTTAATTTGTGTAACATGATGTTACACGATGATACACGCCAAGATTCGCCATAACGCGTTATTCGTCCTAAATAAATCGTATTTACCTTACAATTATTCAAAAAATTTCTGATTTACGCTTTTCCTTTTACTCTATGTACAATTACGGCTAACATTGAGCATCGATATCTTTCGCACAGTATTTTCGGACTCATCCTCTGAAACTGCGATTATTACAAATTTGAAAAATCTATCTGTTATGTAAAATTTTCAATTTTATTTCTTATCCTTTTTTGAATTTTTCTGCAATCTATGCTATAAAATATTGCAATAGAGAGTTGTTTTGCGTACAACATTTAAAGATCGAGGCTAGTTTACAGTCGCGAAAGTTTAAATTTCTCCTAAACTGACAGTTTTCAGGGAACTTATGTTTTTCACCTGCGCATGTGCAAAAATAAATAGTAATTTACATAAAAGTTTATTTAATTTCTTTGACTAGAATCGCTTTACACTTTAAGCTTCTGTTGTAAATCTTTAAACTTGAATGAAGTTCAGCTCAGGCGGAAGATAGTCGTTAATTTTTGTGACAATCTCGTTAATTTAAAAAAATATGGGAGTAAACATTTTCCCTAAAAAGCTTTTAGCTGTTTATCTTTTACGTTTCCCAGCGTACCTTCTGAAGCTTGATCTTTTAGCAATTCAAGAATGAAAAAACGCATCTTCGCTGAGGTAAACATCTATTTAGCGTAAGTTTGATTTTTCTAGGTTTTCCACTAAATTTCTAAGAATCTTTTTGAACATTGATATCAAATTTTGATTCATATCCTTGTTTAAAATGTAAGGTACCGAGCATACATGCACAGTATGGGAATTCTGGGGGGTGAAAACCTAAAGTGCCTTTTTTGGGCTCAAAAATGGCCGGTACGCGTTAAAAACATCGTTTTTTGGCGTTTCTGACGATACTCTATTCTTCTAGAGCATGAAATCATGAAAAAAATTTCGAAAAAAGTCAAATAAATTGACCAATACATCGCTTAAAACATGAATATATGGCGCGAAGCGCCGAAAATTTGGCGATTTTGAACAAATAGATAGCCAAAAACCCTTAAAAAGACACTTTTTCTACCAATTTTCAGGTAAGTTTAGGAAACTTTTGAAAAATCGCCAATTCTGGGGGGGGTGAAAAATTTTTTGCGGGGGGTGAAAAATGATTCTGCGGGGGGTGAAAACCCTTTTCCCAAGATCATGTATGGTACCGAGGATAATTAATTTTTATTTATATCCTATTTGCAAGGTACCGAGATTTATTAACGTTTATGCTAAGGAATAAGTCCACTTTAGCAACTTGACTTAAATTAACGTTTTTCACTAATTTTATTGAATTTAAAAAAAGAACAAAATTCTAATCAATTCTGTCATGAGAGCCATGTGGGTAATTTTTATATAAAACAGGACGTTTTCTTTCGATTTTTCAATAAATTATCCTTTCTTTAATAGCCACGGTCAGAAATTCTAATTGTTCGCTTTCTCTGGAGTAATTCAGCCAGGCCCGGTCTTAGGCATTTGGGGGCCCTGTGCGAGGTACCTTTTTGGGGGCCCTGTGAGAGGTACCTTTTTGGGGGCCCTGTGAGAGGTACCTTTTGGTACTTATTGGAAGCATTTGTATAGTGCGTGTGGCGGGGCCCCTGGGGGCCCCTTTAGGGCCGTGGGACCCTGTGCGGCCGCACACTCCGCACATGCCTAAGACCGGGCCTGAACCCAGCTCCCTCATTTGAAATCTTGGATGTGCATAAGCTGTTGTTTAAGAATTGGGAACAAATTTATTTTTAATTTGAATAAAATTTACTGACTCCGGGATTTTGTTTCATATAAAAAATTAAAATGCTGCTTTTCATCAGTCGTCGCTCACGAGGCGGGTCACAAAAGTTCGGTGCCCATGGAAATCGAATTGACGGACGTCAACGACAACGACCCCGTATTCACTCAGAGCCTTTACACTGCTACCGTAAACGAAGACCACCCGATTGGGCAAAAGATTCTACAAAGTACTGACGTACATGCACGATCTGGGGGGGTCTGGAAGAGTTTTCACACCCTCCCCCTCAGAAAAATTTTCACCCCTGCAACAATTTTTTAACCCCCCCCAGAATTGGCGATTTTTCGAAGGTTCCCAAAAATTTTCTAAACATTTGTAGGAAAGATGCTTTTTTAAGCATTTTTAGCCATCTATTTGTTCAAAAGTGCCTAATTTCCGCCGCTTCTTGCTATTATGCTCATGTTTTGACTATATTTTGTTCAATTTCTTTCGACTTTTTTGATTTTGTTCGAAATTTTTTGTTTTTATGCTCTAGAAAGATAGAGCATCGTCAGAAACGCTGAAAAACGATGTTTTTGACACGTACTTACCATTTTTGCACCCAAAAAGGCTTTTTGTAATTTCACTCCCCCTTTAGAATTCCTATGCTGTGCATGTTTGCTGACATAATAGTGAAAACCACGCGTGGGCGTTATAAATCTTGGGTCTATATCAGACATGAACAGCATAGGAATTCTAAGGTGGCGGGGAAGGGGGACTTGGGAGCATACAATGGAAGCAGCCTAATTCTGGGGGTCTAGGTTTGTGCAAAATCGGCAAAAATCCCAAAAGACATGCCAAAAATCTAATTCAGATCAGTCGATTTTTAGGGGTCTGTCGGATTTACGGGGAGGGGACAGGGAGTTTAAACCCCTTAAGACGACAAACCCCACAATTTTTTCTTTTCTTTAATGAGAGGCAGTCTAGCCGCCTAGACTGGTGCCGCTAGCTTGCAGCGACAGTCAGAGGATTAAAGGCACGAAACTATAGCAACCTAGTTCCTCTCTGATGACCTCGTGTGTTTATATGACTTTTTTACGTTCCTTTTTTCCTTTTCCTTTTCTTTTTTAATGTAAGATTTCTGTTTATAATCCTGCTTATTTTTTTCTGTTTCAGTCAGACTTTTGCGCCTCATAGAAAATGTAATATCTCATAATATAATTTTTCAGGTACACTTGTGCTATTTTTGTTTCTGTCTTACTAATAGCATGCTGCACTTCTATATCTGTCTTTCTTTTTCTCTTTTTTGTTGTTTTTCTCTTTTCTTTTTATTCAGTGTTTGCTTTTTTCATTTATCCATTTATTTATTTAATTCTCTATTTTTCCCCTCATTTTCTTCATTCTTCCTTGCTCTTTTCTCGTATTGACGGCTTCGCACGACCCTAGTGTAGGTAACAAGCTACTATTTTTTCGTAGTATTTAATTTTTTGACTATATTTTGTTAAATTTCATAAAAGCTTCGGAAGTGTTCTTATAATTTATGCATAGAAAGGACGAGCTTCGTCAGAAACGTCAAAAAATAGTGTTTTGACGCATTTTCATCGTTTTAAGCCAAAAAACACTTTTTGATAATTTTTCGGGGCTGATCGTCTCAGACATTTTTATACTGTACTACCTACATGTCTGGTCAGCTAAAATAAAAAACATAAACATCTGACTTTCCGAAATTTCCCCAGATTTGGTGTGTGCGAAAAAGTTATAAACTAGCAAAGAACTTTTTGCCCATTCTATGAACCGACTATTTCGGCGAATTTTATAAAAACTGTCTCCGGTTTGCAAGCGTTTCCGGCTATAATTTTGTTGGTTGTTTTGTTTATTTATTTTTGGTTTAATTTTTGTTTTTTTTTGCGTTTCCTTTTTTTATATTTCAATCTTTTTTCTCCAAAAAATTTGTTTTGTAGTTTCGGCCAGAGACAAGGACAGCGGCGAGAACGCAAAGCTGACCTATTCGCTGGACAACGCCAACTTTACGATTGACCCCGGGGGCATCGTTTCGCCTCGCCTCAAATTGGACGCCGATCAAAAACAACTGGGCGTGTTCGTTTATCGATTTTTGGTGACAGCCGCGGATAATGGGGAACCTTCTAGAAGTGCCACGACTCAGGTGAAAGGCTAAAATACAGTAATCGTTGGAAAAAATGAAAGTTTTAAAAAATTTTAAATTTTAGAATCAAAAATAACTTCAACGGGTAAAAAACCAAAAATAAAAAAGCTAATGAAAATGACAAAAAAAATGTAATTTGCGATGATTTTTGGCCGTTAGTGATCATAATTTCTCAAATTTATTCTTTTTACTGATTTTTCATTTTTTCAATTTTTTCGTCATTTTTTCGATGTATCAGTAGCAATTTTTTGGGCCGAAAAATTGCACCGTTTATTCTTATATTTTTTACGCTTCGGAAAAATACTTTAAAATTTACCCTAAAATAGAATTATAGCTTAAAATAAAAGACTGCTTTACACTAAAATGTTCTTTTATAAAATTTTATTTTGCGTCGTTATTAATTGATTTATTTAATTGATAATTCTATCAATTTTAATAAATTTATAATAAATGTACTGTACGGAGGCTATTTACCTTACATTTAATAGCCTCATTAAAACCCATGATTGTATCTTATTTTATTACAAGTTTCAGCTTCCCTTTTTTCAGCGCATCATGAGACTTAAAGCGCATGAAGCGGCCTTTTTGGAACCTAAAATTATAACGACATTTTAATAATTATTGTCCTTAATTATAAATTATTAATAATTATTAATTATTGATAGTTACAAATTATGTTTTTATTAATAAACTTAAGGCTAATTTGCATAAAACGATTGAATAACCTTTATAGTTGTGTTGACGAGTAAACTTGACAGTTTTGATTGTCGGGTTCTTCATAAGCATATAAGCATGTTATTTTAATACTTGCGAATCCGGTTAGGCTTACTGGAAAACTTATTTGTCAGAGAAACGAAATTGAATTATTGGACGCGGATAATAGAAAAAACGGCTGTTTTTTAATCAGTAGTCATCAACAAAATCAACGAAATCGCAATTTTTGAATCGAAATTGGGTGAAAAATTAATCTAGGAAGAAATTGCGCGAAAAATTGGCGTTTTTGTGCGATTTTTCATTCACTTTTTAGACGATTTTTTTGTTTTTCGGCGGCGCTTTCGATGAAATTGGTTGAAAATTTGCCAAATTTTCCGAATAATAAATACGAAATTTAACAAGAAAAATTAATTTTTTTGAACGCTCAGGTTCACATAAAGACGTTGAACGTCAACGACGAGGCTCCGTTTTTCGTTCCGACCAATTTGTACACGGATTACGTGGCCGAAGACGCTCAGGGCAACACGCCCATTTTATACGTTCAGGCCCAAGACCCGGATCGGGACCAGGTCAAATACGCCTTCTTGGACGAACGGGGTCGTCACGTGACCGTCATGAAACATTTCGAAATCGACCGGGATACGGGTGTGGCTAATTTGAGTTTTCATTTGAATTTGTAGTGCGATATAATTTATAATTCCGAATTCGATTTAAACTGCGTAAATTGTTCGAATTTGAAATTCATTTAAATTAGTTCAAAATAATTTATTCCATTTAGTAATGCGCATTTATACTTTTTATTTACCGTAACATTTTTCTGTTCGTCAATCGAATCACAGGCCACTATACGCCCGCACATTCTACTCGTTTATCCGCCTTAAACTTATGAGCTTTGTAGCCGTATGTTGAGAGGGATGCGGCTCTTACACTTTACGCGTACTCAATTTTTGGCCAAAATGGCAAAAAACGGTTAAAAATCGCCGAAAAAACGCAAGTTATCGCCAAAAAATGGGCGAAATTTTAATATTTTTCTGTTTTGGGGGGGTCGGGGTAGGGCGTCCAACTTTGGGTGGGGGATCCTCCAACCCTCCCAGTTGCATGTAAGTGTCTTGCCTTATCAATTAATCCGACATTAAATAGGCTGACCGACAGTCCACACAGTCGTTTTTGTATTCGGCAAAGATTTTTCCCGATGTACAGAGACTTTTCGGTAACGTTTTTGTACATGTACGAAGATTTTTGGAAAGACAAAAATTGCAAAAAAGGTCTAAAATTCGCGAAAGTTTTGGCGCTTCGCGCCGAAACGAGTAATTGTGTGTTCTTTATATCTTCATAATGGCAGAAATTGCAGTTCAAAAGGAAAAATGCCGAATTTTCGGCGCTTCGCGCCGTTTTAAGACAATTCTTAGTGATTTTTGCCCTTAAAGACCCAGAAATTAGCTAAAATATACTACCGAAAGTCGAACAACTCTGTTTTTACTATACTAAAATCGCTACTGTACCGTATTATAGAACCCAAAAATTTGCATGTACAAAATGTACAAAGATTTTTAGGGACCATCTTTGTACATGTACACACGGACCTCGTACAATAAAAAACACTGAGTCCACATTTATTTCGAGGAAATGTCGCTCTCAACAGGAGTGTAAACTGGTTCTAAATTGTTGTTTAAATAATGAGGCGGAACTTTACACCGTTAACATGTAGCTTATTGTTTTTTTCGCCGCAGAGTGAGAATTTAGATGATAATTAACAGGAACAGAAAAAGGTTGCTGCAGTTTAAACCGTTTTTACGGTCGGTTTACATTGGTACAACGAGCGTCATGTTTGCACGGAGTCATAAAAAGACTGAAACATCCATTTTTAAAAATTTTATCTTCCATGGTGGCTATCAATGAAATAATAAATTAAGCCCATAATGATACACTTATAATGATGACTTTCAACATGTGGTTTATTGGCTTGATTAAAGATGAAAACACAGCGATGTACACCATGGGGTATTTTGAGGCTTTTTTATGAGATTAATCATCTAACTTGGTTAAAAGTTAATGATAGGTCAGCATACACATGCATCATGGGAACTTTAAAGGGTCAGCTTAAAAATATGTTTAATGCGCCTTTTTAGGCTTAAAAAGGATTGGTACGCGTAATAACAATATTTTTTGACTTTCCAGACAAAGCTCTTTTTTCACTCATATAAACGTAAAATTTTTAGAAAAAAACATAAATAATGCAAGTGAGTTAAACAAAATGTGGTCAATAAATGAGTATAAGGCTGGAAGCACTGAAAATTTGACGCTTTTGAATCGGAAGATTGCGAAAAACCCCTAACAGCACATTTTTTACGATTTTTAAAAAATCGATTTTCCGAAAAAGGTATTGGCAGTCATTTTACGGGGATCACCAGCCAGTCTGAAGAGGAACAAACAAAATCGCCCGCAATCATGCATGGGCAGCGACCAAATTCTGGGGGTCTATTTGGCCCTAAAACCCTCTATTCAGGAATACATACGAAGGCCAGTTTTTTAATTAAAACGCGCGAATTTATTCGATTTTGATTAGAAATAAGTTTAACTAATTCCGAAAAGCTGAAAATTTTATAAAAATGACAAGGTAAAAATAATAGCTTTGTCAGGAAGCGCCAAAAAATGAAATTTGGTGCCTTCATGCAAATATCGATCGAGCTATGTGTAGTATGACATACATAAATTATTATGTTAGCTACTCTAGTAATGAGGTAACAAAATCGATCGACATTTCGCATCAATATTACTGTAACTTTTTCGAAATAAGTCCTCTTTTGGTGTATCACGATTAATTGATCTAAATTAATTAGTTTGAATAAATATGTAAATTTAATTAATTATTTTAATTCATCGTAGGATTAATAAAACTGACCGAAGGCGTTCAGCCGACTCACTTGCACGAACAAGATTCCTATGAATTGGACGTCGTGGCTGTTGATGATTCGAGTTGCTGTACACCCAAATCGCCAATAATTCATACTAGCAAAGCTAAAGTTCGCGTCGGTGAGATTTGGCTCTAAATTTTGATAATAAGATAAGCAAATAAAACGAAAAATTATCTGATTAGCTGGTTCTAATAATCACAGTCGCTTATTCTGGACCTCAGTTATTTAATTGTTTACTTATTTATTTATTTATTTATTTATTTATTTATTTATTTATTTATTTATTTATTTATTTATTTATTTATTTATTTATTGGTTTGTTTATATCCTTATTTACATTATTTATGAAGGTATACCTTAGATTAATTAATTCGTTACTTGTTTCTTCGTTTATAATCTTGGTAATTCAATTGTTCTGTATTTTATTTTTCGAAAATTTAGATAACGTATTTTTTTCTTAAACGATTTTGCAACAGCTAGATAAAGGTCTTATGAAAATTGTATTTTTTCTTATTACCGGTCATTATGTGGTGAAATAGCGAAGAAATCGGTACTGGCAGGCCAAAAATAAACGTAAAATTCGGGTTTCCGTCAACGGTTTGGTCCAGAAACAACTGTTTAAACGAAAAATTTCTTTCTAACCATTGTCACCTTGTGGTCACTCAGCATTTGAACTATGTTCAGCAAGTAAAATGAAGGCGAAATTTAGAATTTCGCTCTTAATTTAAGAGGGTATCTCTTAACGTTGCAATGTAATAAGATATCATATGCTATAACATCGCGCCATAGAAAGTATGGATCCGCCAAAGTATTATTGTACTGCATTGCGTCCATAAACATTTTTGAACGGAAAGTGAATCGATTTCGATCGAAAAGTAATGTATACCTAACATTATAGGTTTTTTGAATTTTTATTTCAAATTTTCTAAATTTTTAAGCTTTAAATTTGATCTTTATTTTTTTAGTTTTTGGATTTTCCTGATTTTATGTATTTTTTCCAAGGCGTGAAAGACATCAATAACAATAAACCGGTATTTCGCGATTGCGAGTCGTACTCGAAAATAGCCCGGGTGACTGAAGGAAAACATAAGAATTTGCTGATCATTAAAGTAAGCTTAAAGAAAAGCGACAGTCGCAATTATTGACACGGTATTTAATAGGAAACTCGCGATTTTTTGGTTTTATTATCTATTTTTTTCTAATTTTATTAATTTTTTCATCAAAAATAATATTTTTGAGAATTAAAATTATTATTTTTTAATTATTTTTTTCAGTTTAAAAATTATCGCGTGTTTGATCTTTTTTAAATATTCTTTGTAAGAATTGGAAAAAAAATTGTTACTGATTAAAAATCGGAAAACTTTATTTTGTCATTGGTTGCAAAAGCTTTAAAAAACAAACAAACAGTGCCTAAATAAGTAATTTTTATCTTGGATTCGTAACGAATTCACCACAGTTTCTATCGTAAAGTTTATTAATTTCAATTTAATCAATAAATTAATTTTTAATACATTAATTTTTGGCTATGGCCCTGTGACCACACTTAAACCTCCCGAAATTCGTAAGATCTCTTAACAAATTTTTGGCATTTTTCGTGGTTTTCGCGATTTTTTTTGGGCGAATAATTATTACTTAATTTTAATCTATTCAAAATAAAACAAATTTATCTATTTAATCGTAAATTATAGTGCACCCGATAGAATGACAAAATAGCCGATCTGGGACTAAAAATTAAGCTTTTTTGGGCCAAAGTGGCCTCAAAAACTGATATAAATGCTAAAGTGCGTTAAAACTACGTTATGATTCTGTTTTTAATCCATTCCGAGCCTTTTTCAAGAAAATGTTTGACTGTCATCGATTTTGGTCTCTGTTTTGCTTCATTTTCTCCAGAAAAAGCCAATATTTCAAGGGGCCAAATTTTAATGGGTCAGTAAAGAAGAAACATTTGCAATTGACAAAAACGAAAAACAACAAAGACGAAAATTTTGATCAAAACACATGTAAAAATAGGCAGCAAGAAGAGAGGTTTTACCCAAAAGCTGGATTGATGCGTCAACAATCTAAGCTTTTGGGCCATGAGGATGGTCAAATTCTGGTGGGAAGCGCTTTACAGTACATGAGTGCAGGGGCGGATTTAGGGAGGGACGGAGGGGGGCGGCCCCCATTGGCCCAAAATAGTGCGCAAAATTAAGGATTTTTGAGCGATTTTTAGCGATTTTCGGGTTAAAACGGCTAATTTTTCCGCCCAAGTCAGGGTTCTGCCCCCTTAGGAATACCGCCTTCCCCTCTCCTTTAGGAAAATCCTGGATCCGCCACTGCATGAGTGATCTACACAATCGATTTATATGTGTTCAATTAACGATTAAGAATCGTGTACAAAGTTTTTTGAATTAGACTATGACTTCCCAGTAAAGGCGAGCCACAATTTTCTTTCTACTTTTCCGGATGTTTCCGATTTTTGAACTTATTTTTATTTTTTCGACAAAATATTCAAAGCTAGTCGTCATAAAGAGTAGCAAAGCTTAAGCTCCTGTCGTTGTAAAGCGAAAAAATGGGCTACGCTGTAAAGTTCAAAAAAAGGCACAAAAGTCCAAATGGAAATAAATTGTAAAAATGCATAGTTTAAAATGAACGCAATTTAAAGGAATCGATCTGATTTTTTTTCAGTTTTTTATTTATAATTTTTCTTACTTTTACCCAAATTTTTTGAATTTGTTAGGTCGAAGCTACTGATAACGATTCGGGCCAAAATGGCGACATAGTTTATTCGTTGTATTATCCGGGTGGTGATAACAGGCGCCCCTTTGTTATCAATGCGACCAGCGGCGAATTGTGGGCCTCGCCATTCGTCGAATTCGATCGAGAAGAAAGGCCCTTTGAAGATGTTACTGTAAAGGTATGCTTTTTTTGCTTTGCACTTTACACTTTACTTTATACATTTTGCCGTTTCTTACATGTTTTTGTGCATTCCAGAACTTTTTAATTTTTTCACTTTACATTTTTCGCTTTATGGTGTAAATTCATTTTTCAGCTTTACAGGAACAAAAGAAAATATTATGGTTTATTTACGACTTGACCTAATTTGTCGAGCGTTTTATCGATTTTTTGGCGGCTGTGCAACGCGTTTCCCTTGAATCTCCGTTTACTTATTTGTATTAATTTTCGTTCACTCAGTTTTGACATTTTCTCTCCTCAGTGTTTCTTCATTTCGGTTTATATTTTTCTGTTTTTTCAGTATTTTTATTTTTTTGTCCATTTTCCTTGATTTGATTCCTCATTGTTCATGCTCCTTCATTTTTGCTTGCGTTTTCCATCACTTTCTTCTATTCTTCGGCCTTTTTCATTTCTAGCCATTTGTATTGCTTTACATTCTTTATTCATTTTTGTTTATCATCGTATCATTCTATTTTCGTCTTTTATCGGGCCAAAAAGTCTTTTCTCATCTTTTCCTACAAATGCGACCATTTCTGTTTGCTAGAGGCTAATGTTTGGCTAGTTTACGTAAAAATTATCTATTTCTATTTTATGCTCCGTTTTTACGCGTACATTTATATAAATGACGGAGATATATGGGATTCATATATGCTCAGCGTGGTCAATCTAGGGGGGTTCAGCCGATTAAGGGGGGGGTGAACAAAACGACCTCGAAAACTTTTAAATGCTAAAATACCAATAAAACTACTTTACTCCAAAGGTTTTTGGTTAATTTCGAGCACTTTTGAAGAAAAAATCTATTTTTAACCTTCATTTTTGCTCCATTTTTCCCATGGAATTTTCCATTAATTTATCCGGTGAGTCTAAATACCTTCAAGGCCCTCACGCGCCTATATGGCGACACTTCAAGTCGGATGGCCATTCCTCCCCCTAAAAAAGTTGAGATTTTGCCCCCCCTTCCCTCCTTACCATATGATGTAGGCAACTTCTGAATGGTTTTCTGCCTTTTGGACCAAACATATAAGTTTATGCACGTCCGCTAAAAAATGGCCTACTATCAGGCACGTAGCTGGCCGTCCGATTTCGGGAGGACCATCACCGATTTTGAGGGGGGGGGACTAAGCCCAAAAAGGCAAAAAACAGCATAAAATAATGTTTAAAAAGTCCTATTTTTCCGATTTTTCTGAATTTGGGGGGATCCAAACCCCCCATTCCCCCAGAGATACGTGCCTGCATACTATTTCCTCCAAAAAATTTAAGTTGTTACATGCATGGTTTTATTTTTTGATATTCTTATTTTTTAGGCCACTGATAAGGGTGTCCGGCCTTTGATCGGATTTTGCCACTTTACAGTGACGGTTGAGGACGAAAATGACAATTCGCCTGAATTCGGTACTTCAAAAATCAAAGAAAGCTATAAATAAATTCGAATTAAATTTGTTGCATAAGACAAAAGTCTTCATAATTGGACTAAATTTGAGAGTTAATTTCTTCAAAGTCAAATTTCTTAAAGTCGGATTATTCCCTGTCTGAATGCATTGCAAGCACACATGCACATAGGGGGAGGTGAGGGGGGTGTGCCCCCCCCCTGAGGGGTCAGCTAGACCGGTACTGTCCGGCGATTTTGAGCAAACAGGTCTTGTTCTGCATCATTTTTGACATCAAAATCAGTAAAAATGTCAAAATTTTTCCGGCACTTCGCGCCAGATTAGTACTTTTAAGTACTTTTTACTCAAAAAAGCGCCCAAAATTGATAAATTTTTGCATTTTTTAGTGTTAAAAAAGATATAATGCAATCAAAATAGACAAAAATGCTTTTAAAATGTGTTATTAACACGAAAAAACGTTTTATAGGCTATTTTGACCATTTTGATCATTAAAACAGCAAAAAAATCGTGAACGTTAAATTTACTGTTTGAGATTTTTGGCATTTCACCCCCCTGCCGACCTTGACCTTGTGCACCTATGATTGCAAGGTGTAAAAATTAAAGCGAGCCGATAATCATGAGGTTATAAATTGCGCATATAAAACCACAAAAAATTAATATTCATTGTTTCTTAAGAAATTCGATTAGTTGCTAAAATTTAATTGAACATAATGAATCCCCCTGCAGATTTATTTTCATAAAGAATTTGATTGTCAAAAGCTAATTAAACTGAATCACCCGAATGGTAACAATGCACATTCGTAGGAATATAATACAAGTAATGACGTATAAACAGTAGCATATTCTAATGTGAGGAATGATTGAAAAATGCAAAAAGCAATATTTAAGACAAAATGCTCGTGTTAGTAAAACAGATTGGCCTAAAAAACGATCATCATTTCGACTATTACGCAGAATTTCTCGACTTCTTGCAATACGACAAAAATGTCGCTGTTTCAAATAAATAAAAAAACAAATTTGCCAGCTATCGGCATCCTATGCGTTGCAGAGGCTTTTTTACCCCACACGTGGGCGTGTGAGGGGAGGAGGGGTAGACCCCGGGGATTCGGTAGACCCTCAAAAGAATCGAGAGACCCCAACATGTTTTTTTTGGATTTTTGCCGGTTTTATACGACGCAGACCTCAGAGTTTAGCATTTGATCATATTACCGAGTGAGGTACCTTTTTTTGGCAATATCAATATCGCTGTTTATAGTCTAGAGTAGATACTTGTACCATTACGATGCAAAAACCCGCAAGATATCATCAAAAGGCTGACTTAATCAATGTTAGCATTGAACAAGCTTTAAGCGTTTAAACTAGAACTAGGTTACATAGGGTGTAAAGAAATCGCGTAGCGCGTAAACCGAGGTGAGTGATAGGATACATAAATAAGTACATAAATAATAAATAAATAAATATATAAATAAAAAGAAATTAATCAATAAATAAATAAAAAGTAGCTGGTAAATGGCCATAGTTTTTTTACGCGGTGTAAACAAAAAACAGTTTTATCTATCTAATACAATAGGTCTCAAAATTTCATTTTGCAAATCAGCCGAACTTGTTTAATCTGGATTGGGCCTTTTTTGGCAAATTTTTTTCTAAATTTTATGACATAAAGGCACTGATTGTGCAAATAAGTATCATTTAGATCGAGCTACTTATGAGGCAACTATTTCGCGGTCGATGCCCATTGGACAGTCGGTTTTGACCGTTTTCGCGGACGATCGGGATGGGCCAAATAATTCCAAAATAACTTATAGCCTAAAAAGCGATCAAAACGAACCGGACCATCAGCACGACGTATCCTATTTTAGAATCAATGATAAAGGAGGCGAAATTATATTGACGAGTCGTATTCAGGCAGAGGTAATTAATTTATTTATGAAAAAGTTTATTACAGCATAAAGAAATAAATAAATAACTTAGTAATTATCTAATAAATTTAATAATAAATAAATGAATAAATTAATTAACGACTGATTTTCTGAACCGCGTGGCCAAAAACCGAACTACAATTTTTTGTGTTTTTATTTTTGAATTCATTGCATTGCACTTTTCACTGATTAATAGTACAAAATTTTTAATTTATGACTGGTGTTATAAATAGTGTGGCCGAAAATCGGACGATAATTTTTTGTGTTTATATTTTTTTGTGAACTACGGTAGTTTTAATTAATTATAATATAAATTTACTAATTAAATGGTTTAATCAATTAATGATTCTTTCGCAGAAGAAGAGAGCAAGTCAGCATCAGAGAGTATAAAACTGCTCTAGCGTCTATGTCATGAAATATCATGTATCGTAATCGATTGAGGGTGGTGTAAAGTAGTTTAAGGAGAATCTCATCCAATGAGTGGCGGATCCAGGATTTTCCTAAGGGGGGGCGGTACCCCTAAGGGGGCGGAACCCTGACTTGGACGGATAAATTAGCCGTTTTAACCAAAAAAATCACTAAAAATCGCTCAAAAATCCTTAATTTTGCGCACTATTTTGGGCCAATGGGGGGCGCCCTCCCTCCACGCCCCCCTTCCTAAATCCGCCCCTGCATCCAATATAAATACAGCTCAATAAATGGTATCAATTTGATTTGAAAAAATTCGTAAGGCAAGGTGCGATTTTTCCGAAAATATGCCGGCTTTTTGACCAGTTGCTAAATTTCTTGTCATTATAACGAGAATTTGGTCGGAATAGCTGTCGTTTTTAGCTAATTTGCGATATTCTATACGTGCAATCAAAAAAGCGTCATGACAAATGTGTAAAAAGGGTGCCTGTTGAAGTTGTTTAATCGTAATCTTGTTTCTTTGTTCTAATCAAGAAAAATCTGGGCGCTAACTTTAATTCTTAGTTATTGAAAAAAATCAGCAAAAAACGTTAGTCTTCAATTTAATCTTTGAACTTGATCTCAAATCATAAAATTTCCAATATGGCGACCTATGTAGCGTTCTTGAGAACTTATAGTAGCGTCGACAAAGTTTCCAATATGTTGGCCCACGCAAGATATTAGTATTTATTACATTTATTTTATTTTTTATTGTTTCATTACATTCGTGTTTCTCATTACGTGCATGTGAGCTATTCACTTGATTTTTTATTTGTAATTTTATTATTTTTTAAAACCAATCTTTTTGATGTTTTACTTTTTTCCCTTGAAGAAACAAAAGATGTTGTTTCTGGCGGTCGCTTCTGACAACGGCAAAGTCCCGCGAAGTAGCCAAGCCCGGGTCATCGTTGACGTGGCCGAAGCGGCCCAACATTATCCAGTTTGGCAGGAGCATTCGAAATGTCCATCGGAAGTCGTTTTGGACGAAGATGTGCAGGTTGTTCATTCAAACTATCGATTTAGTCTACCTTAAATCTATTGTTAATCTGGGATTAAACGTGTGCTAAACCGATTACTATAGGATTGGCTGTTTGCTTTGTCGTGTTTTTTATATATTTATTTTTAATTTTTATTTTTTATCCACTTTATTTTGTATTTAATTTTTTTAAGTTCAAAATATTGTTCGAGTTTCCTTCTAATCCGAGTTTAGCCACGGGTTAAGCCCGCGCTAAGCCGATTGCTGTGCGATTGAATGCTTGTTGAAGACGGATTAGCAATCGATTATGCTCTTAAGACGGACTTAGTTTCGGTTTGAAGCAGTGTTAAAGCGATTTTTATACTTTTGGCTTCTCTGTCATTATTTTTCTAACCTTTTTATGCATAGTATGTTTTTGAGCGGAATATCCATTAGTTTTACTTTGAACTCTATATGTTTAATCCTGATTTCAATCAGCGCATAAACGATAATTATAAAATCGACTTAACATTTTGCAATTTATATTTTGTATTTTATATTTTTATTTCACCAAATTTTGTTACACAGATTGATCACTTTTAATATCGAGTGATTTAATTCTTTACATTGACTCAGTCTCGGTTTGAATCTGTGCTAAACCGGTTGCTGTTGAATTGGCTGTTTGTTTCGAAGTATCGATCGATTTTACCTTTTACCTTAATTTACTTCCTATTTGTAACTGCTGATGCATTTACATACGATCATACATGTGAGAGCTTCATATTTTCGAGGGGGGTCCCCATCAATATCTGGGCGAAAGGGGGGGGGTAAACGACTTCTACTTTTTTGGTTAAAAAGGGTAAATGGCCAAAAAATTCAATATCTTCTAAAAAATTGGGGTAGGGATCAAAAGCTTTCGTTTTGTAAAAAAACCTCTAAATTTTCCTCAAATTGTCAAAAACGATGGGTACACATCAAAAAACATAACTTGTTGCCGTTTCTAACGATATTCCTTCTTTGTAAAACATAGCGTAAACATTTTCTGAAAAAATTCAAGTACTCGATCGAACTTTGGTCCAAAAAAGCAGGCACGTAGCTGGCCGTCCTATTTTGGGTGGACCAACACAAATTTTGGGGGGACCAATCCCGAAAAGGCTAAATATAGCACAAAATAACGCTTAAAAAGTCCTATTTTTCCGATTTTTCTGAATTTGGGGGCGGGTACCGGACCCCCCAGCGCTACGTGCCTGCAAAAAAGATCAAAATATTCTTAGCTTGCGCCGAAAGAGCGCTAGAAACGCCTAAAATAGCACATAAATTTTTGGAGAATACTTAATTTTAGGGGGTTTGCAGCATTTTTCGAGGTAGGCAATGGCATGCATCCTTTGCACGGCCCTTCTGGGAGGGTCATCCATAGAACTTCGAGTCAAAATTGCCTCACAAAACCGATAAAAATGCTAAAATAACCATGAAATTATTTCATCCCACGGCTTTCGGTCAATTTCGAGCTCTTTTGCCGGACCTTTTTGATTACGTCAATTTCTTGCCGTCATTTTATCTTATTATCCCGAAAAAAATTTTTCTTATTCTGGTGGGGTAGACTCCGGACCTTGTATGCATGTGGGGGGGTTGGGTGTCTAGACTCCCAGAATGGTAAAATGGAATTTTTTGGGAAAATGAGACAAAATAAAGGCCAAGAATCGATGCAAAAATAAAAATTTCCATCAAAAGTGCCTTAAATTGACCAGAAGTCGTGTAATAATGTAGTTTTCACACTATTTTAGCGCTTATACCAATATTTTGTGGTCATTTTGGCTCAAAAAAGCACAATTCTTGGCCCCCTCAGACCGGTTGACCTCCCAGATCGGCCATGCTGTGCATCTATGCTCCGGACCACCGAGAACATGCATTGGGTCAGGCTAGCACAGCTTGGGAATTCTGGAGGAGGGGTGAAATTTAAGTGTTTATTTTAAACTCAAAAACGATGGATATGCGTCAGGAACATCATTTTTCGGCGTTTCTGAGGACGCTATCTTTCTAGAGCGTGAAAAATTTTAAAATATCAAAAAATTTGAGTAAATTGAAAAATAATATTGCGAGAAAATGAGTAATTTGTCACTTTTAAGTCAGAGGACGCTAAAAACCGTTCAAAAAATAGCCTCTTTTTACGAATTTTCGGGAAATTTATAAAAGATTGCGAATTTGGGGGGAGTAAAAAATACTCTGGGATGGGGGTAAAAACCCCTCAAGATCATGTTTGCATGAGGCTCATAAATTTTTTATTACTTAGTATTACGCCACTTCATATTGGTTGAAATTCTTCTAAAATGCTACATTATGCTCCCTTCCCCATATTATTCTCTATTAAATTAACAAAGTATCGTTATTATGTTTCATTCCAATTATTTTTTGGCATGTTTCAGCGCGCGTTGATGATATGCTGCTTTTGTGAATGCCATTCATATCGCTTGCCTCATTTTGATCTTTTAATTAAAATTGCATGTCTAATCGCTTGAGGAAAATTTTGAAAATTTTCACGAATGTCAAAAATTGTACTTTTTAAATTGTGCACCTAATATAAATTAAAAGGCTAAATTTAGAATTATGATCGATGAAGATCTCTGATTAAAATGATCGCTAAAAGCCTCAGTGTTGGATGAATAAATTAGCAGATTGATTGATCTCTAGATAAATGTTCGAATCATTGTAAGAAATCTGCATAAATCCTATTATCTTAATCTCACGACTTTTTTTGTTGATTGAAAATTGACCAAAGTTACTGCTTCTATTTACAATTAAATAAATCGAGTAATGTTTTTTTAACTGAAAAACATCCCAATACTTTGTATTAAAAATGAAAAGAAGCCTGATATATCCTTTGCGAAAGAGATGCGCTAAAAGTCTCAATCATAGGGATTGGACAAGAGAGCAGTGTTTTTCTTGTACAAGGTCCGTTTGTACATGTACAAAGATGGCCCCTAAAAGTCTTTGTACATTTTGCACACACAAACTTTTGGGTACTATAATATGGCACAGTGGTGATTTCAGTGCGGTAAAAACAGAGTTGTTCGACCTTTAGTCCTGTATTTTAGCTAATTTCTGGGTATCTGAGTGCAAAAATCACTAATAATTGTCTCAAAACGGCGCGAAGCGCCAAAAATTTTGACATTTTTCCTTTCGAAATGCAATTTCTGCCATTATTAAGGTATATAGAACACACAATAACTCACTTCGGCGCGAAGCGCCGTAAATTTTTGCGAATTTTAGACCTTTTTGCAGTTTTTGTCTTCCCAAAGATCTTTGATCATGTACAAAGACGGTCCTAAAAATTCTTTGTACATCGGGAAAATTCTTTGCTGAATAAAAAAAACAGTGAAAAAGAGTTTTTGTTGAGATCCAAAATCCGACCCTCGACGTGCATACAAGTACTAGCATGAGATTACGGGGGAGGGATAAAAATATTTAGAAGAATAATAAAAAGTGCTTTTGTGGGCTGAAAATCGTGGGTGCACGTCAAAAACACGGTTCTTCGACATTTCAAATGATTCAGATTCTTTGTACAACGTAGAAACATAAAAAATTTCGAAAAATCGGTAAAATTGAGTAAATTGAACAGTATATACTCAAAAAAATTTAATTTAGCTAAAAAAGCAATCTTGAAATAGTACAACGTTGTCTGAGTTTCATTATTATTTTTCAGGGTAGTCCGCTGGGAATGAAATATAATACTCTAGCAAGGCGGTGTAAATCTTTATTCTGCTCAAGACGTCTTATGCCAGTGTTGATTGACATTGACAGATCTATGATTTTTGTAATGGGGGGGGGTCGGAGCGGGACCCCAATTTTTTGATGCAGTCAAAGATAACCCCGAAAATTCGCTATTCATATGCGGAATTGCGTTTTTTCGCCGGTATACATAGTCTACTTTAATTAAAAATAATTTCTCATGGAAAAATTTCAAAAAAACTTCGCAATTTTCTGCAAGTTTATACAAAAAGGTGCTTAAATTTCTTTAACTTTAACTAAATTCTGCCCGAAACGCCGAAATATTTGATGAAATTAGGGTCAACAGACGTTTAGAGGCTTGAATTCCCTTTTTATTTACAGTATTCATGCATTTGTGGCAAAACCTATTCAAAGCATCTAAGGGTAAGTTCCGAAAAGAAATCTCTTTGTTCAATCAATTGGGGGAGGGGGGCTCCCATACGTCGTAGAACCACCCCTCTTAAGGATTATCGTTGATTTCTCTTTATCTTTTTTTTCTGCCGTCCCTAGTTTTAAATAGATTCAGTGCGTAAGAACGGAAATTAAATAAAAATTAAAAATGGAAAATAAAAGTAATAATTAGCATAGTAAAAGGTAACCGTTTCATTTAGATAAACAACGTGTTCTTCGAGTGCTACGCGGTTTCGGGCACATCTAGAAGCAATCCGATCGCTTACAGGTGAAGATATCAGTGTATATATGAATTTAGCGTACCTAGTATAAATATTTTTCTTATTTCGCTTAACTTTGCTCTTGCGCGTCTATGATCTCCATTCGAATCGTATTTATGCCAAGATGCATTTGTTTACACCACAGCGTATAAAGTAAATCACAATATGCGCACCATAGGTGGGCGGCACCGAAATTCTAAGGGGTGCAATATTTTTCAAAGGTCAAAAAATAGCCTTAAAAATTGGTGTGATGAAAACACCATTTTCTAACGTTTCTCATCGAGCCTTATCCATTGGCATCAAAAAATTGCGAAAAAACAAAAAAAAAATCAAAAATTGAATTCTGGGGGTATTTTTTATCGGGGATACCCCCAAGCTCCACCCCCACGCCCAGGTGTGATGCGCACCTGTTGGAGCATTGCAGAGTACCGTCCAAACAAAACTTACCAAGCTCTCGGTAACCATAAATTGGCAGCGTCTAAATTTTGGGAGTCTGCTGGGCTTCCAAAAATTTCAATAAAAAAACTGCCGAAATTTGATGGTAGGAAAAGCAACGTTTTTCGACGTTTCTCGTCTGGCTACATCCATTTACATAAAATCGCAAAAAAGAACAAATTTTTTCAAAAAATACCTGCATCGAGGACCCAAATTCTATTATACAACATATATCGGTAAGGCTGTTTTTTTTGAGCAAACCTTTTTTTCAATTTTTCCCCATCGGTTTAGCATGCGAAACGGTCAAAAACCGAACGCCAACTCGAACGGCGATTTTCGGGAATTTCAGACGAAACGTAACGGCAACGATTGGGTCGTTATCAGGAATCTGAAACCTTTGGACTATGAAAAAATCAATTCATACGAGCTTACTGTGTCAGCCAAAGTAAAATTTACTTTAACGATTTTGTGAAATTTATTGATAAAAAGCTCTCATTTTTTCATATTTATTTCATGTTTTTATCATTGTCCGTGATTTTTTTCATTCTTTCAATTTAGCGTAATTCAAAGGGTAACTGTGAGCACCTAACATGGGAGCTTGTATTTTAATATATGTAATATATCTTATATGTAACATATAATATATTTTAATATATATAAAATATATTTTAATATATGTATTTTAATATATACATTTTAATATATTTTAATATTTTAATATATTTTAATATATGTTTTATTTAAGACTTTATTAGTCATTAATATCTTCGTCGTAGTCCGGTATTTTTGTCTTTTCTAAGCATTTTCAGCCATAATTAAGGATTACTTAGGTAATTTCGGGCATTTTATTTTTTATTGTCTTTTTTAGCAGGCGCCGGTGGCCTCTTTCACCCATTTTATCCATTCATAGGCCTTCATCTCTATTCTTGAACATTTTTGGGTAGTTTTCAGCATTCAAACCGTATTTTTCAATCATGATCGACAGTTTGGAAGATTTGACGATTCCAATCTATACTTTTTAAAGTTTCCCACGTCTACGATAGCTGAAAGTCAATCCTTCAATTTGAAATCATTGAATTTTTCGCAGAAAGTCGTTCGGTTACAGATCGCTTTTTGGACTTTTTAGGCTTTTAGTTTTTGGCGGGAAATGAAAAACGAGGGAAAATCAAGTTTTTAAAATTTCGAAATTTTCTCCACAATTTTCACAGAATTTTTCAGAGATGCAAAATGCTCCGAAAAGAATTTCTTTAAATAGCGCACTACTTTTCTAGAGCTTCTAAAGCAAATTTTGTTCTATATTTTTTAAACCGATATTCGTACGGTTATTTCTTGTTTTGAAATCGAATTTATTAAGCCTTTCCGACGATAAGCTTGACTTTAATTTCAATGCTAACTTAAAATTGAATTAGCTTAAGTAAATATATTTGAGTAGGTTGAATTGAATGAATAAAAAAATTTATATGTCAAATTATTTATTAAATCCAATCAAAAAAATATTAGATTAGTACATGAATTAATTTAATTCTTCAAAACGGAGAAAGTAAAACTTTTTCAATTTTTTTAAACCTTTCCTCTTTTTTATAATTTTTTTTATGTATTTATTTTAATTATAATTAAATTACTGCATTTAATAGATGATATCGATTATTTAAAAAAATAATTTTTTTTGAAATTTTGAGCAAATAAACTTTCCTCGTAGGATATGCGCAACGGCGTATCGAAGGACAAAACTTTGATGGTAAAATTGAGGGATAAAAACGACAATGTTCCAAAATTCAGTTCCGATCAATTCACGGGACAAATCGAAGAAGAAAAAGAAATCACCGCATTCGACGATCAACCGATTTTGACAGTTGTTGCTCGTGATAATGACCAGAGAGCGGAATTTAAAGACGTAAAAAAGGGTTCAAAAAAAGAAAAACGTTTTTAGGGGTTTACAAAAATTTTTTCCCCAAAAAATAGGGGCTTTAGTAGGACCCCTAATCAAGGCCTGACTCTCCAATAAAATTTAGATTTCTTAACCCTTTCCTCCGACTATTGGCCGAAAATTTGCATTCGAACCCATTTTCATGCGTTTTTTGCCCTTTTAGACAGAAGTAGAGAGACGTTAAAAAATTTTTTTCAAATTTTTTTGCTTAAATTTCTTATTAATATTTTACCAAAATTTCTTGCCCCCGCGCAAAATCTGAACCCGTAAATGTCCAGTAGGCTACAGAATCCAATTTTTGGTATCTTTTACGTGATCTGTCTCCATTGGATCCCAGAATTATGTTGCTGTTTATGTGAGGGCCCCGTTATTGTCCCCAAAACTAAAAAACAAAAAAAAACGATTTTTTAGGTGCTCTTTTTGCCATTTTTTAGGCCGAAAATAGAGCGCATCTTTGCCCCTTCGCAAAAACGGCCGCCTTAGCCCGACTTTTGACCCACATTTTCATTTTAAAACCATAATCAGGCGTTTCTTGCCTTTTTGGGTAAAACAGAAGGTCGTCTACTATTCCGCGAAATAGCCCTCATCGCCCTGACTTTTGCCTGACAATTTGTATTTTAAACCGATTTCAGTTGCCTTTTTTGACCCTTTTGGCCAAAAAATAGAAACTAAATGTTTAAAAAGGAGGTAGCACTTTTTGGGTAGAGGGTATATGACCGCCAATGCTTGACCAAATGGCAGAAAAACCCTAAAATGGCCAAAAATGAGGCGGGGATGTGGACTTTGGATGGAGTCCGGATCCCCTTTTACACGTTCGACCCCCACCCAAACTTTGAGCTTTCATATAGGTGCGTATGATAACCATGCTATTAACCCATCATTGTGAGACGCACGGAAGTGCGTCGCACCTCTTTGAAGACGTCCGTGACGTAGTGTTAAAGTCTAGCGTGACGTCACGGTAAGGGGAAGCGCACTTCGTGCGTCTCTATATATTAGCCCAGGTCAGCAAATTCTTCTGTCAGAGCTAGCACCTGAACCAGTAGGTATTTTTTATGGTTTCTTTTTTAAAAGATGGGTTACCTAATGTAGATGATGCCGCCGTTTTTCTTTTCCGCATTCGACCAATAGTTCCTTATTTTCCGCATTTGTTACCCTTTTTTTACTGCGTTTTTGCTCCAGGTTCGACTATTCTCCGCAATTTTGGCCGGATAGCAATAAAATTTATACTATCAGAAAGAGAATATTTTGTCTCGAAAAGACCTTTTTTTTACTTTTGAAGTTGAGTATTAAGAGATTTATTAAGCTTTAAAAGCTAAACGTCATTGAAGACGATAACGTAGGACGAGACGATTAGGCCTAATGGAGGCTGATTTAAGCGCAGGGAAATCGGTCTGATAGAGGCTGATTCAAGCAATAAGCACTCGTGTGCATTACGTATCCGTGTTATGTTATCAGCGCATGTGTTAGGTTAGTTTCAGTGCAAGGGCGCGTATTAGCGACTCAGTGCGCATTTAATGTAACAGGTAGGTACGTAAAAAGGTAGACCCACCAGAAAAAACTGCTGGAAGACCCACTATCAATAGACCCACCAAAAACAGAGGCTGATTCGAGCAATAGGTACTTGCGTGCCTTAGGTATCCGTGTTATTTATCGATACTGCAAATATTAGGATCGCTAATTCTCCGACAAGATTCTTATATATTATCCGTAAACCGTAAAAGTGGCGTGTCGAATTTTTTTGGAAATGAAATTTTTAAAGGTAGATTATACCTTTTTCTTTAGTACCCACTTAAGCTATTGTGTTATGTTTCTTTTTATTTAAATTAATACATTCTTGTACTTTTTATTTTTATTATTTTTTATATTTACTTCTGATTTATTCAATTATTGTTCAAAAAGAATTATTTGTATTTTGATTTGTTTATTTTTATTATTATTTTTTCGTTGACTCGTTCGGACTTCATTGACTAAATGTTCAGAAGCGTGAGAGAAAAATTGAGTGTAAAGCGAATCTACAACGAAAATTTAAGTCGGTGATTATTGGATTCAGGTGTGTAAATGCATCTAAAAGCGTAGTTTACAACGATGTAAATTTGATTTTTCATATATAAAAACGCTCACCATTATTCATTGTTGTTTTGCTTTTATTCATTTATATATGTTTTTCATATATGCTTATTTGTTTATACGTACATTTGACCAACTACTGTTCTCACTTACTTTATACTTTTTTCCTTACACTTTATTTCGCATTTCCAGTGTTTTAGAGCCCTCAAGCCTTTTTTGCATATTAGATTTCGTAAAGTTCGCACTTCGTTTTTGGTCAACTTTACACTTTTTAACATACATCGTTCTTTACGCCGCCGAAAAGAATTTTGTTTAGATCACGTACAGTATTCTGCCCGGACCGGCTAGTTCGTTATTTCGCATCGATTCCAAAACAGGCGCCGTTTATCCTCTGCAAAGTTTCGATAGGGAAAAGAACGATTCGTTCATTTTGGATGTACAGGCCGAGGACGGCGCTCCGTCCGACTTGCCAGGGTCCACGGGTCCTAATAAGGATTTGAGTTGTAGCGATTATTGTTTACAGTCAAAATAAATAAGTAAATAAATAAATAAAAATAAAGAAATAATTAATCAATTAAATAAATTAGAGCCCTATCGGGGCCTGGCCCCGACTTCGGGCCGAAGCCTGAAAATTTTAATAGTTGTTAGATGTAAATTGTTGTATTGATTGATCGCAAAAATGACGATGGAATTGATATTTAGTTCAATCAATGAAGGCGATAAGTTTACACCTATGTAACAACAATCAGTATTGAATGGTGTCAAGTTAAAACTTTCAGTCACAGTCGCATTTTCTTAACATTTACGGTCCGGGGTTAGTCTGATCTGGGTTTTTTCATGTTATTTCGGGCTAAAATGATTTTAAAAATGGCTAGACTAATTAGAAAGGTTTACAAAGTGTAACAACTCAACTACATTAGTTCTCAGATGCTGGTTGATTTCAATTATTTTCACGAAAAAAGCCTAGACTCTTGCCCGTTTCTGACCTTAATCTCACCATATTTACCCCAGGGAATTCTCCATTTCCATCATTCCCAAGCAAGCATATGCTTGCTGCAGCTCTAGTAAATGTTGGAACAATTCACTCTATATCTCGCTTCCCTGAATAAAATCGTTGTTGAAAATCGAATTGTTCTTAGACGATGCTTCATGAAATTATTCATTTCGCCCGTTTAGTTTGAGGATCACTTGCTTAGCTAGAAAGATAAAAATCTGAGTGAAGAAAGTTAAAATGAAATCATTAACAACTTACAAGTTTTCATCATGAGCCAGACAAAATTCTTTAACTGAATATAATCTTAATTTGAACCTAATTATAATTATTTTTATTTATTATAATATTATTATTATTATTATTATTATTATTATCATCATCATCACGATTATAATAATAATAATAATTATTATTATTATTATTGTTGTTATTATTATTATTACTATTTTTATTACTATCATTATTAATAATTATGATAATAATAATATTATTATTATTATTATTATTATTACTATTATTATTATTACATATACATATTACATAAGAAATGCCAGCATGAAACATTATATGACCACATCATATCGTATGTTTATAGGCCTGGGCCAGGCCCCTGCCCTGGTAAAAAAGGCGGCCCCGGTACAGCTCTAAAATAAATACAAAATACCATACACCAAAATCAGTTATCCACCTTGTGTACATTCAACGCCTAAAACTTTTTAACATCTTTTACTTTTTTCGGCAGAATTTTCGTTTTTAGGATGGTCGGTCTGACAGGGGTCACCCAGTTTGGTGGGCCCAAGAGCGAGATATTCGGGACAAAATCACGTCAAAACTGATATTCATGATAAAATAGGAATAAAATTATTTTAATGGGTAGTTTTTGGTGAATTTCAAGCACTTTTGGTGAAAAATTTTGATTCTTAATCGTTTTTAGCCTACATTTTGCCTTAGTTTCCTCGGAAATTATCCGATTTTTCCATTCTGCAGGTCCAGACTCCTTATTCCCACATGCGTATCTGGTCAAAACCTCAGATACGTAGCATGGTCCTCCTTTGGAGGTTGATAAATTGGTGAGCTTTTTTGGGACAAAATAAATTCAATAATTTTGGCATGTGTAAACGTTAAAGTAGCGGTAAAACTATGTAAATCCAAAGTTTCCCTCCTAAAGAAAATTTTCCATTTTCATTCATTTTTGACCCTTGTTTTGCTCATTTTTTCCCAAAATTTTTTCATTTTTCTACTCTGGGAGGGTTACACTCTCTAAAACTTCTCATCCCCACGTGCAGTTCTGGTCAAAACTACATTGACTGGCATTTTATGGTCAGTTTTCGAGTTCTTCAGCTGACTGGCCTATTTCTTTCATTCCTTCTCTCTTCTGCCTCTCTAGATTTTAGAACCTCTTCTCCTATTTTTTCTTAAATTACTAAGTTTAATAAATTTTATAATTTTATCAATGTCGAATAATTTTAATAAATTTATCATTTCAAAATTTCAAAATTTTCAATTTTTTAATTCCGAAATTTTTAACTTATTTAGCCGTCAGAATTTTTACCAGCCCTGCTCAAAAATGTGACGTTTGAGAATTTTTTAGATGATTTTAATTTACTGAACGCCTAAGCTATTTGTTTTTATTTATTTAAATATATTCCAGTAATGATTAATTTATTGATTTTATTATTCATTAACGTCAGATCAGTAGCAGTTGGGTTTACTGATATATTTATTTTTGCTTTAGCTGCGTTTGCGCTACTCGATGTTTTTTTGTTTATTATTAGAATTATTTATTAATATAGCAAAAATCTGTCAAATGAAGCTAGGCATCCAAAAATGCCTAAAAAACCTAAAATTACTCTATTGACGACGATTTGACCAAATTTGCAACGTTGTATTTATGTAAAATATTTTTTTACTAATTTGTCTCGTTTTCGGACACATTGTCCAATTTTTTTGTGATACCGTACGTGTAATGGCTTGGAATTTTCTGAATGGGCAGTCGGTCACTTGAATAAACTGACCTATTTTTGACCAAAAATGGCAGGAAAGCACCTAGAATGGCTTAAAAAACGAAAGTTTCGCCAAAAAAGGGGATAAACCATATTTGCCCTTGGGCCATGGAGGGACGACCGGTTTTTGGAGCGGATTCCCATCATATGCACATAAATACACAGCATGATCATAGGTGCACAAGGTCAGGGTCGGCAGGGGGGGGGTGGAATGCCAAAAATCTGAAACAGTAAATTTAACGTTCACGATTTTTTTGCTGTTTTAATGATCAAAATGGTCAAAATAGCCTATAAAACGTTTTTTCGTGTTAATAACACATTTTAAAAACATTTTTAGTCCATTTTGACTGCATTATATCACTTTTAACACTAAAAAATGCAAAAATTTATCAATTTTGGGCGCTTTTTGAGTAAAAAGTACTTAAAAGTCCTAATCTGGCGCGAAGCGCGGAAAAATTTTGACATTTTTACTGATTTTGATGTCAAAAATGATGCAGAACAAGACCTTTTTGCTCAAGATCGCCGGACAGTACCGGTCTAGCTGACCCCTCAGGGGAGTAATACCCCCTCACCCCCCTCTGTGCATGTGTGCAGCATGATTGTTTTGGGAATTAGCTGGTCCAATAGGGTCAATTTGAGCTTTTTTGGCCAACATGATCTCAAAAAACATGCTAAACTAGCTTCAAAACAATATTAATACACAGTTTCTGCTTAATTTCAAGCAATCTTGGAGCAAATATTCCATTTAATCCATTTTTGCCCTCCGTTTTCCCCATTTCCTTCAAAACTCCCATTTTTCCATCCACAAAGTCTAGCCCCCCCGAACCTGCCTGCGTGCATACCTGTTAAATTTAAATTCAAATTTTCAAAATTTTCCAATTTAACAATAATTTTCCAATTTACTCTGAGATTTTTAATTTTAATCCGAATTTTTCAAAAGGTTCTCCGGTCGCATTATTTTTTATTTTTGATTTGAATTTTTTCGAAATTTCTCCTGTCGCCGCATGCAGAAGATGCCAAATCTTTCTAATCGCTTCTTCCTTATAAATTTGCATATATTTTTTGGTAGATTTGACCAAAGTACAAATAATCGTGCAAGATATTAACGACAACGCGCCGTATTTCAACGAAACGGTTTATCGGGGTCGAGTGAGAGAAAATGCCGAAATTCAACAGAACGTAATGACTGTCAAGGCGCACGATTTGGACAAAAGTGAGTGCAATGCATCAATGGATGCACGCATCTTGGGGGAGGGCAGCCGGTTTAGAGGGTCAAAAATTTAACTTTTTTCGGGGTCAATCTGACATCAAAAAGTTATATATTTATATATTATATATTTTTTTATTAAAAAAAATTAAAAATTTAAATTATTTAAAAATTTAAAAAAAATTTTTAAAAAAATTTAAATCAAAAATTTAATTTTTTTCGGGGTCAATCTGACATCAAAAAGTTATATATTTATATATTATATATTATATTTTTTATATATTTTTTTATTTTTCAAAAAAAAACATCAAAAACATCAAAAACATCAAAAACTGCTAAAATAGCGTTAAAACTACGTTATTTTACGCTTTCTGGTTTATTTAAAACACTTTTGAATTCCCCCCCAATTTTTACCCAGTTTTGGCCTCCATTTTTGCCTCAATTCCTCTGAAAATTTCCCATTATTTCATTCTGGTGCGAGGTTTGGACCCCCAAACACGTCCTCTCTAGGTGTATGTCTGTGCAACTTGTCTTAATATTAAAATGTCTTACTAATATTGAATAGTTCGTTACAATATGTTTCGCTTATATGTGTAATCAGAAACATTCTTCTTATTGGTTACATATTTTTTATTGGTATTTTAGATTAACGACCTTAAATATGCGTTAATAAATAAATTAATTGTTTGAGACGAAAGTGTTTAAAATTTACCGGAGATAGTGGTGATTGTTTTACGCTATTATACGGTTTATACCATTATTAGGGCTTTTTTAACTAAAAAATAGCTTTCTGAATTATTCCCGACCGAGGTGATCCCAAAAACTGATTTCAGCGTTTGAAATATGAGTGAAAATGTTTAGAGAGCTGGAAAAAATGGAAGAAATTTTGATTATAATTTGATTATAATTATAAATGATCAATTCCAATTATAATTGTAATCAATTAATTTCAATTATAATTATAAGTTATGCTTGATAAGTTTTCTTAATGTTGAATTTCATTTTAAGCAAACTGTCTTAACGACCCCTTTACAAATTATCAGACGGAATTTGAGCAAGCCCCCAGGCCATACATGCACATAAGGGTGAGCATACGTGTAACAGGTGGACCTCCCGTCGGACATCCCTCACCCCCCCCCCCCCCGAAGTCAGCAAATTTTTGACCCCTTCCCCGATTTTTGGAAAAAATCGGAATTTGTCGGTTTATGACCGTTTTTGGCTTAAACAATTGGAGGTCATTTACCCCGGAGGTGAGGAGGGTATTACCCTCCGCTGAAGGGTCAGCCAGTTTTTACGCAAAAAGCTCCCAAAATTGAAAATTTTTTGAATTTTTAGTGTTAAAAGTGATATAATGCAGTCAAAATGACTAAGAATGCTTTTAAAAAATGCAATATTACCACAAAAAAACACGTTTGATAGGCTATTTTAACCATTTTGGTCGTTTAAACAGAAAAAAAATTGTGAAGGTTAAATTTACTGTTTTGGGTTTCTGGGATTTACATACCTCCCCCTACCCTTCTGCCGAACCTGACCTTCTGCACCCATGCCCCAGGCTCTTTTGCAATGAAAATCGAGAAAGGTTGCCCTGTATCAACTGAATTGATAAATTAAAAATTTGATTGACGTGCCTAATAAAATGAAGCTTCACGTTTTTTGGCTTAAATTTGTCTTTATGACCCTTTTTCGAATTATCAGGCGGAACTTGAGCAAGCTTCCAGAATCTTACTATGAAGTTTTAAAATTAGTGGCTCCTTGGCATTCTGAGGAGTCTTTCCTATTCTATTGAGAACCCAGAAAATCTAAAAATATAATTTCGGGTATCTTTTGCATTCTGCGGTGTCTCTGGGATCACAGTGAGGCTCGAGAAAGTTAAAAAATTAAGTTCTGTAAGTCTTTTCAATTCTGGGGGTCCTTAGGATTCTTTCTATTCAGGGTTCAGAGAATTTGAGAATAAAAATCTGGCCATCTTTTGTATTGTGATTAGAATGGGTAAACGATTGATTTACTTTGTTTTTTATTCTCAAATTTCGATACTTCATTCGTTGCATTTCATTTTTCATTAATATTTTAGGCTAAATTAGCATGGAATCAAATCATGAATGAATTGAACTGTCTACTGCACGAAAAATGAGTATTTGTACTTCAAATTATACTTTTAGACGTCGTTTGACGCTTTTTCATAGTTCAAGCATTAGGTCTGGTCTGGAACAGCCGGGGGTATGCTTTTTAAGTCCTGGTAGGGGGATACCCAGCGAACGACCGGGCCAAAAAAATCGTTCACGGGCCTTATATGTACTAAGCATAGGAACCAGTATACAAGTATGTGTATACTAGCAAAGAAAAATGCTATTAAATTTTGAATATTGAATTAAATAATATTTAATAAGAATATAAAAAATTCTTGTCAAATAATATTGAATAAAAATACTAAAAATGCTAAATACCTAGCTTTTAGCTCATCACAGTACTCTTTTAAGATGTTCCAGGCTTCAGCATAAACGAAATGATGGAAATAATCTATTTATTTTTCATTCTTGACAAAAGAAACTTTCTGAGTTAGTGCGAAATCGCGCATTGTGGGCTACAAATTTATTGCATCTTAATTTTTAGTTATTCCGAGAGCATGGTTGACATTTCTTGATAAATTTTTTAATTCTTGTCACTTTACTAGACCGGACAAATGCTAAAAACGTAGTCTAAAAAAGGTGCTTCTTGCTACTTGAAAGCAATCATTTCTTTATTCTCATTGAAAGGTCCTAACTAATCTAGATATCGTGCATGACGACAGTTCATTCCGCCAGATAAACATTGAAAAAAGTTGCCAAAATTTACCAAAACGGTTTAAACTAATTAAAAGCATAAATGAGATAGAATAGTTGGAAATCGAAGTAAATATTTGAGGCATGAAAATTACTTCAAATCTCTCGCCTCACTCATTTTTGTCTTCGATTCGCTAATTTACTAGTGTTCTGCATAACGGTCAGTACTGCGTTGTTTTTTCTTTTTTATGTAAAAAATTTGCTGCTTTCATTATTTTTGAAGCAAAGAACATTAGGAGCAAAGTAAGATCATTAGTTAAGGAATTCAACATCTTATATTTTGACCTCTATTCATTATTTGACTTTACAAATTTTTCAAACTTGCGAAATATCCTGATAATATGGTATTGGTTTTATGTACAATAGAACATAATTATCATTTTTATGAGAAATGGCGAGTAATTGTACTTTTAAAACTAAGGCAAAAATATGTCGTTCAACCCGAGCTACATGTGAAACTGCGCTGAGTGCAAAGTTTTGACAAATCTAGTCTCCATCAGGGAGAAAATAAGAAAGCAGGTTTAAGATTATAGTTCGAATACTTTAAGATAGGACCAAAATTGAATTGAAAATAATCCGTGAAAGGAATTTAGTGTGCACATTACACAAATAAACATGAAAGAGATAACATAAAAGGCACAAAATGAATAACTTAAGAGCGAGTAAATAACAACTATACAATATACTCTACTATTTACTAAATCGGTCATGTCGTAAGCAGCATTGTACATTAGCTGCTAAGCTCATTCCACCTTCTATCGATTACATTTTCTACATTTTTTGCTGAATTAACCTCAATTGGCAACGAAGCGCCCAAATGTATTTTCCAATTAAATCTTATCTTTCGCTTTACACTTTATACCTTATACTTTACACATAACCTTAATTTTTTTAAGTTTCTGATTTGAAATTGAAAGTGTCTTCTGCGCTTTGCTATGCGACTCTTTCATCGTTGCTGATTTAAAAAGATCTTTAAATTGATGTTTTTTATAAATTTTCTTATTTTTTTATATTTTTCAAATAATAGATATAAATATTTTTCGATTGACAATTCATACAGTTTACTCTACTTTATCTCATGGTTTACTTTGATTACATTTGTCTTTTGACTGCTTTTACAAAAGTGCTTTTCATTTATTGATTATTTATATAATTTCCGCTTTGTTATTTTTTGTGATGTTTTCATTTTATTTAAAAATTGTCTTATCCTATTTTCTCCCATCTCACTACTTCAGATTCGGAATTAAGATATAGCTTGGATCAGCGCGGCAATGAGAATAATTCCTTTGCTGTTTATCCGAATTCCGGGACAATTTTCGTCAGTTCGCCGTTGGATTACGAAACGAGGAAGGTATAAATAAATACGAGCCTATTCCTTAAAAATCGTAATAATATGTAAGTAATCCTAATCAGTATCAGGGGCGGATTTAGGGGATTTAGGGGCCCCCATTGGCCCAAAATAGTGCGCAAAATCGATTTTTAGCGATTTTCGGGTTAAAACTGCTAATTTTTCCGCCCAAGTCAGGGTTCCGCCCCCCCCTCAGGGGTACCCCCCACTCTCAGGAAAATCCTGGATCCGCGACTGATCAATATTTTGAATATTTTTATTTGTAATTAAAGTTATTTAAAAAAAATTAAATTATTAATCATTCATGTTTAATTAATTTTGTAATTTTTATATTTGATGCAATTTTTTGTGATCATGGGCACATGCCTCAGCCATTCCTTTTATTCACTTAATTTGCATTATATGTAAAGCTCGTTTTTTAAGGGCTGGTTTTGTGGCCGTTCAAGCCTTTTGCGCATATCATTAGATTTTTTTGGAAATTTTGTAGTTTTTTAAAATTATTTTCTCAACTTTGAAGGACAGTTGAGGATTTTTCAGTAGATGGTTACTTGATTAAGCATAAACTTAACATAGCTATGCTTGATTTAGTTTTTTTAAGATTTTTCAAAACCCCTTTTCGGTTTCATTTTTGTATTTCTAATTCAAATATCTGCGAATTTATCATTAAAGATAATCAAAATGATTTGAATTAAAATTAAAATACTGAAACTGCGAAATAACTGATAAATGATTCGCCAAAAGCCGAAGAATCTCTTAACAAATAAATTTGATGATTACAATTACAAATTACAATTTATATTGAATCTCTTAAATTCAATAAATGGAGGGAATTGTCTAAAAATTTATTTAAAAAAACGTCAAGATTGACAACTGTATCTTTTGCGTTTTTATTACCTTTTATTATCAAACTACTTCAGCTTGTTAGATATTAAGGTCATACGGGTTTATCATTTGTATACTTAACATGTATGAATTTAATGTTTTATTGCTACAATCGAGATTGTTTACCTATTGCTAAAAAAGCATCACGGACTAATCATTACATGATAGTAATACTTGTTGGAGATTCAATCACATCTTTCGAATATAACTACCTATATTTAATTTTTGGCTTCAATCGGAAACATGACAAATGGGCAATAATAAATCACAAAGTTATTTTTACCATTTAGATTACATCCAGGGGTCTAATTGTATCCCATGTCCTAATAATTTATTGATGCTTAATGTGAAGATAGAAGAAGAGATTAGACAGAAGGCAGATGATTTCACAAGCATTGGTTTTATTTAAGATTTTGATTTCATTTCGTAGATTTTGCGGTTATAAAAGCTTTATCTTGATTATTTTTCCCACCTCAGGTTGGGTATCTGTTGTAGTAAATATCATACTTTCTTAAGGTGGGCATTTTACTTGTAAAGAGTACTTTAAAATTCATTTTGTAAGTGGCCTCACAATCAATCTCCAGCACAATATAAGCTGACATGAAAGATTAAAAAGTATTTATATTATGTCTAAAGGTATAAGAACACACCTGGGCGTGGGGGGGGGGGGGGGGTTTGGGGAGTATGCACCCCCGAGAAACCAAAATACCCCCAGAAATCAAAAAACCCTCCAGAATTCAATTTTTAAAAATTTTTTTTCGTTTTTTCCGCAATTTTTTGATGCCAATGGATAGTGCTCGATGAAAAACGTCGAAAAATGGTGTTTTTTGTACACTGGGAGTTCTAAGATACTTCATTTCATATAAAAAATCGAAAAAATAAGAATAATGATGTACAAAGAACAGAAAACTTGTGACATTTAGACAGACGTATGTGAGGAGATAATTTAAATTGATGCTTCACCGCTAATTTCCATACCTGGGAACATCTAATTAGCTCGAGAATTTGATTCATAGCATTAAATTTGTTTGGTGATTGGCTAAATAGAATAAATTGCGGTGTAAATTTGTTTATTGAGTTCTTTATCACGTTTTGTATTTACGTTCAATAAACGCGATTATGAAACATTGGTCAAGTGATTACTTTAATTTCCTGAACATGATTCATGTCTGCGTCTTAAATTTCTCCTATTGCATCAGCCTTGGCTCCAAGAAAGTATTAATTGGCAGAAAAAACCTTAAAATATGTTGAGAATTTGATTTTTTCCGTAATTTAATTTTTTTATTATCTGTCTATGCTAGATCCGGTGGGGTTAGAGAAGATATTTTGCAACGTCTTAAAATAAAAGTGGGCTGGAAAATGAATAGAATTGCAAACCCAATGTAAAATTTAACAAATAATTTGCTCCGACATTGCTTAAAATTAATCAAAACTGGAATTTCTTAGCCGTATGTCTCCTCGATGGGAGATTTGAGGGACCCAATCAATTCAGCGCAAAAAAGGTCCCGAAACAGTGATCCAGAAAATTGCATAAAATTCGCGACTGATTGGGCTTGGGGGTTTGCATCCCCCAGAAGTTGGAAAACCCCCTCCCCCGCAGATTATTGTAGACCCCCGCAATTCTATTTTTTAATAACATTTCTGGCGATTTGGCCCATCATTACCCCCAATTTCGGTGCTGCCCATGTATGGTTTGAACCCCTACTTGTAGAATTCAAAGGTCCCCTCTAGAATCCTTAAAATTATATTTTTAAAGCTTTTTCGCGATTTTGCTACATCAGCTCCCAGAAAATGGTTGTTGCTTATGTATGGCCGTGAAACATGAACAAGAGATGCTCTTACCATTTAGAATACATCCAGGGGTCTTAGTGTATCCCATGTTTTAATAATTTATTGATGCTAAATCTGAGATCGTATTTAAAACCTTAGACGGAAGGCAGATGATTTCACAAGCATTGGTTTTAGTTAAGGTTCTTATTCATTTCTTGAATTTTGCGGTCATTAAAGCCTTATCTTGATTATTATTTTTCACCTTAGGTTGTGTATCTGTTGTAGCAAATTTCATACCTTCTTGAGGTGGGCATTTTACTTGTAAAAGAGTAATTTGAAATTCATTTCGTGAGTGGCCTCACAATCAATCTCAAGCACAATATATGCAGACATATAAGATTAAAAAGTATTTATTTTATGCCTAAAGGTATAAGGAGCAGATACTATAGTACTAGCTACACTGGGAGCTCTAAGATACGTCATTTCATATAAAAAATCGAAAAAATAAGAATAATGATGATGTACAAAGAACAAGGAACTTGGCATATTTAGACAGAAGTATTAAAAGAGATAATTCAAATTGATGCTCTACCGCCAATTTTCATACCTGGGAACAACTAATTAGCTTAAAGAATTGATTCAAGGCACCAAATTTTTTTGTTGATTGTCTAAGAAAAGGATAAATTGCGCTCGCGGCTACTTGGGCGTGGGGGTTTGTATACCTCGGTGAAACTCCTTCCCCCGTAGATTTCTGTAGACCCCCGCAATTTTAATTTTTCAGTAACATTTTAGCCAGTTGGTGCTGCCCGTGTATGCTTTGAACCCCCACCTGTAGAATTCAAAGGAACCTTCCACAATCCTTAAAATTAAATTTTTGATGCTTTTTTCGCGATTTTGCTACATAAGCCCCCAGAAATTGGTTGTTGCTTATGTATGACCGTGAAACGTAAACAAAAGATGCTTTTGACGTGCTTAATCATTTTTAAGTGCAAAAAATGTATAAAAAAATTTGAGGCTAAGGGACTCTCCCGATTTCTCATAGAAAAAAACGTGTTTGGTGCTTTACAGAGCTAAACAAAAGATTCCTAACTTCCTCTTATTGCGTCAGTCTTAGCATACGAGATAGTATTATTTAATAGAAGAATCCTAATAAAATTTCCAGAATTTCAGTTTTTTTTGTTATTTAATCTTTTAGCTTTTTTTGTTATTTAATCTATTCACTATCTGCCTGTTGAAGCCTTTGGGGCGATCTCATTTCGGAATAAGCATCTGAAATCGCATAACGAGTATATTTTCATTATATTCTTTCACTAGCGAATTCAGAGGGAGAGGCGGTGGGCGGCCCCCGTCATCCAAAAAATATTTGGGTGCAATGATTATTAGGTGTGCTTTTTTTGATGAATTTAGCCATTTTTCGGATTTTCTGCGGCGCTTCGCGCCGGGATAGTACCCGTGAATGACGTTTACTAGCTCTCTTGGCGCTCTAAGAAACAAATTCACGTCACAAAAGTAGTTTTTGAACAGAACATCAATTTTGTAGCTCCTACAATGATTTCTCGAGTGTTTTTCGACGATTTGTGTAGATTTCTGCATTAAAAATTTTTACTTTTTTGCACTGGAATTTATTTTGTCTGTCCAAAGACAGCAAAAAACCGGATACTTTGAGCATAATATACGGATTTTCGGACAACGTTTAGAAAAATTTTGGGTCCCCCTGCCCTGTCGGTAAATTCTGATCCGCCACTGTAAACTGTATTATCTTATTATAAATAAAATTCATATGATATATTAGGCCTGGCATGGCAGAATACTACTCTAAATTGATTAGATGATTTGCTTAGAGGATATGCGATTCTGTGCTTTGATTTCATTCTTTGGCGTCCAGGAGGAGGTCGAAATTTAAAATGCAACCTGTCGAAGTTCGGGAAGGGCATCCGACTTTATACGCAACTTTTGTTTTGCCAAAACTGATGGATGGGTGGAATGTGGATCAATTTTGCTTGGGGTGTTCTCCTTCCCCTGGTATACAACAAAAAGGGTATTTCCCTATCGTTTCTTCTCCTCCTAGCGGCCAACAGGTGTCATCTTGCTTATTTTACATTTGAAACTTTACATTAGGTTTTTAATTAATCGAAATTTCGAAATTCTTTAAAGTTTATAGTATGATGGCCAATTTTTTAACATTATGGTGTAACGGATTCTTTCTTTTTTGAGAAAAAACTTCTTTAAATTTTTTCTCAAGAAATACAATTTAACGTTGTACGTAACGGATGGCACGCAGTCGCATCAAGCGTCGACTCGAATCGAGATCGAAATCGACGACGTCAACGACAACGCGCCTCAATTCGACCAAAATCAATATTTGGCCCAGTTGCGAGAGGAAGACAAAAGCGTACCTAAAATGTTACTGCAGGTTAGGCCAGCTACAGTAATAAGTCGATTGCAAAATTATTGAACGTTTGAGTCGAACTTTCGTAAAATTGAATGCGCTGTGACTTATTTAATACGAGCAGTAAAGCACGCCCTACCGGCGTCAGTGTGCTATAGCATATAACGTGGTTGAGCATAGTGACTCCATTCGGACTGGCTCTACTACGCGCGCTCTTAGCACTAACTCTAGCGCTAACCCGCTTTTTACGATCCACGCACGCATTTCATAAGTGGGCGGCACCAGAGTTCTAGGGGGGTGCAAGACTTTTTC
>JAVLUZ010000755.1:0-118980 GCA_036768485.1 Mermis nigrescens | reverse complement strand
CTGGGGGAAATTTTGGTTTCTGGGGCGGGGTGCATACCCTCCAAACCCCTTACGCCCATATAGGATTCTCACTCACTCGTCTGATCTGAATTCCGATGTTTTTTAGCCTTACGTAGCTGAGCTCCGGTTTTTAGCCCGGTAACTACAATTTTTCCCGTGTTAGATATTAATGCTGTTGCCTTGCTATCGGGGAATGAGAGTTTCAGCCCCGGAAATAATTTGAAGCTCGTATTTAACGATTTTTTTTGGTGTATCTTAGCCAGTGAAGTCAAGCTTTATGCCGACTTTGGGCCCGACCCAACAATGCCGCGTATATGCGATTATTTTGTGAACTTGCAGTTTGTAGCCGCTTTTTTTGCAAACTTTCGCAAATTTTTTTTCATTCACCATTTTATTTTCAGCCAAGCTTTTTGCACCAACGCATACTAGCTTGCTCGAGCTAAACAGTAGACCGTAGCTTTTGGTTTGTTGTAAAAGTGCCATACACACATGGGCGTAGGCTTGGGGGTATGCACCCTCCCAGAAGTTGAAATACCCCCCCAAGAATTCAAATTTTAAAATTTTTTTGCTTTTTTAGCGATTTTTTGATGCCATTGGATAGTGCTCGATGAGAAACGTCGAAAAAATGGTGTTTTCTCGCCATACGACCACTTTTAAGACCATTTTTTTGACCTTTTGAAAATTTTTTCTACCCCTCCCCCAGAATTTCGTTGCTGCCCACCTATGGTACCATAGTGAGGTTTTATGGAAAGATTTCGTGCACGAAACATTTAGGGTTCAAGCACGGTAAAGCAAAGAATGGCATGGGCAACGTGCATAAAAAATGGGGCTTTGCTGTGTAATGTGCCTACTTAATACACAAAATAGAAAGGCTGATTTCGTAGCGAACACTTTGGGGACATTATAATGAAAGAGGAATTTTAAGGGATTACGTAATATCGAAATGACTTGAAGGAAAATAAAGTAATAAAAATTATTACAACCATTTCGGAAACATTTTCAGGCGCTTGACTTATAAAGCAGTTATTGAATTTTTTATTAACTAATTTTATAAATTTTAATAATTAAATTATTAAAGTCCTTTAGAGTTCTTTACGGCAAGGCTGCTGCTTACATTCTAAGCATTTAGCGCCAGAATTGGTTAATATTAAATGATAGGTAAAGGGAACCTCTGGTCTTCCTTTTCTCCTTTCTCCCCAGCACTGTCTTAAGCAAACTACTGAAAATATAAGACAACAACAACCTGATTTTTCGAGATTCTGCTTACGATTTTTCTCTTACACGATGATGCAGCTTTTGCTAGGGCTAATGCGAAGGAAAATGAAAGGCTTCTTTCGCTTAGGCTTTTGGAGCACAAATACTTGTTACAGGAAAATTCTCTTATGTTTTTACGAATTCCCGATTGTGATCGGCTCCACAAATATTCAAAATTAAGTAAATTAAAGAATTGGTGGGTTCATAAGCAAGATTGGTGGGTCATTTCCTGCAAAATGTGGGTTCATCAGCAATAGCCAACATGCAAAAATGTCTCTGAGTGGGGCTCATAAAAAATGAATTGCAACGATTTTATTTTAAATAATAGTAAAAACCTACTTTTTGAGCTTCTGCTAACAGATTTTCTCATACACGATAATGCAGCTTTTGCTAGGGCTGTTGCGAAAATGCCTTTAAAAGTGGGGCTCATACAAAATGAATTACAACGATTTTAATGTTAAATAAAGTCAACCTCTGGACTTCTGCTCCCCAGCACGCATTGTGTAAAGTACGCAGACAGAATTCCATCGATTGTTACGAGTCATCGAACGGTCAGTTTACACTATAAATTTTATTGTTTTAATTGTCTACACTATGAATTAATTTACACCATTAATGTTTATTTACATTTACTGTAAAATGAATGTATTACCCAGGTAAGAGCCGTCGACAAAGACGAAGATTCGTCGAGTAAGCAGATCGTTTACAAATTGGTCGGACAAGGCGCCAATAAGGAGTTTAGCGTAAATAGCAGAACGGGAGAAATATTCGCAGCCGAGCCGTTGGATAGAGATCCACCCAACGGCATCGATCGTTGGAACTTCGTCATTCAGGTGAATAATTTTTTTCCAATTAAGTTTGCTTTTCGTAATGATTTCGAGATATTCAAATTTAAAATTAATTTTCTATTTTATTTCCTTGTTTTTCGTTGAATTTACATAAGTTTTCCCTTTATACTAATTTGCTCGTTTTAGTAATATTTTTGTAATCAACGTCATCCGTAATACAAGCGATATATCCGAAATATCTATATCCAAAAGTAACAGTATTTTCTCGATATGTTGAGGCGAATATATCTCATTTTTTGAGCATTTCATGTTGAAAGTATACTGTCACCTGATTTGGATATAGCGTTTGGAGTTAGGACGACGTTAATAGTGTGTTCTATATTTTATATCGTTTTGTCCTATATTTGTGCATTTTAAAGGGATTTTGGACGTTTACAGTGCTTTATATTGAGCGGGTAATAGCGTACTGTAGTTTTCATGCTCATAAAGGATTTATTGGCACATTCTTTTTCACCTTAAATCCCCCAGTGGCTTTTAAAAGTAGCAATTTTCTTGATTTCAATTCTGCTAACATAACTTTCGTTGATTTTTTCTGCGTCATTCTTAAGAATATAACGCTTTTTCAGTAAAGAAAAAACCGAAAGCTCGTAGTTCTGTCGTTACATAGCACCATTATTATCACGGCTTGTTCTCGTTTGCATCGTTTATCACATTTTTTGCGTCTTTCTGGATTTTACTTTACAATGCGTTTTTCGTTATCTACTTTACACAACAATAATGTTTTGTGCATCAATTGGGTGGAAATTTAGATATAATATTCGCACAATATACTTCGCATTCATTTACTTAAAAAAATGTATGAAAAGCGTAATTAATGTGCACAGCGTGGCCAAATAACAAGGGTGCATAAACTCTTTCTCATAAATTTCGCTCTACGTATCTTAGACTGATGCGG
Source organism: Mermis nigrescens (assembly GCA_036768485.1). Lineage (NCBI taxonomy): Eukaryota > Metazoa > Nematoda > Enoplea > Mermithida > Mermithidae > Mermis > Mermis nigrescens. The sequence goes on along the minus strand of JAVLUZ010000755.1, from coordinate 115,983 downwards.
TTTAAATTATTCGTTAGAATAAAGCTTTGGCAATAGCAGATCGCCTAATAACTATGTGGTTTTGTATTGTAGAATTAGTTCAATGCAACGAATTGCCGTAATTTTTGTACGAAGAACACTAATGCAATTAAAGTGTAACGTGATGAAAACTCATAAAACCGAACTAAAACGAACTGTACAATTGACAACCTTATATTTATAAATTATCTAAAGCCCGATTGCAACTGGTGTGACTTCATAGAATGCCAAAGTCTCTCAGAATAGAATTTTTAAATTTTTTCGAGCCTTTGTATAATCCAAAAGACTCCTCGGAATCGTACATTCCCGTAGGGGTGGGTGGGGGATTAGGGGTATTATCCCTACCTCAGGGTCCAAGACACGAGTCACTGTCGGACGCTTTTGAACTGCCAAACATTTTTTTGCATGATTTTTTGTAGACGGAAGTACCAAAGATATTGAAATTTTTTCGGGACTAGCAAATTTCTGTTTTATTTATAAATGAAATGCCTAGAATGAAATTAAAATGATCTGAAAAGTCAAAATTTTCGATAAATTCTTATATTTTTACTGATAAAAGTGACGGAGACGTGTCAGGATTTGATAAAAAGTACTAAAGAAAGCAATTTTTTACAATAAAAGATGCCATATGGTATGTTTTAATCATGTTTCATATTTAACGTCTGAAAGAGGCTCGAACTTAAAATTTACTTGTCTCAAATTTCGGGATTAACCCGTCCCCCTGAACATTCGACCTTGGGAAACTAGGCTCAGGATGCAAAAAAATTATTTTTAAATTTTCTGGATGACATCAAAGACACCTGGAATGCAGAAGACCCCAAAATTATATTTTAAAATCTTCTGGATTCTCACTGGAATCTTAAACATATCTTAGAGGGCAAAAGACTCCCCGGAATGCAAAAGACCACTAATAATGGATTTTTTATGTTTTATTGTTGCTCACCAAAACTAATTGCTCCCATAATTAAAGAGACTTCCAATATTACACAATTTTTTGGGTCCACACTACGAATTAGAAGGTTTTGAACCTTATCAGCAGTCACATATATTCCACGCAAACTTAACTTGTTGCTCCTTTATCTTTTTGTCACAAAAAAGTGCCACTCTTTTATAGATAACTCGTTTTCATGAGCATTCGGACTTCTTGCAACAAACTGAGTTTAAGTCTGAAATATGCATTAAAGAAACATTAAAATTACTGCAAATCAAATATTTCTATTATAAGGATGTTGTTTTCACAAGAAATTTAATGGAGCTCATAGTTTCCCAAGGCAGCTGACATAACATTTGAACAATTTACACATTGTAATTATATTGATAAATTATCTGAACCCTGAACTATAGAGGCTCTATAAGATGCAAAAGACACTCAGAACTATATTTTTAAATTTTCTCGAGCGGCAGTTTTATCCAAAGACTCCTCAGAATGCAACAGACCACTAAAATTACATTTTTAAATTTTTTGTATCACAAGATGACTAATGGAATCCCAAAGACAACCCTGAATGCAGAAGACCCTAAAATTATATTTTTTTAATTTTCTGGATGCTCACTGGAATCCTAAGGACACCCCATAATCCAAAAAACTCGACAAAATTAAAAAATCCTTTAAAATTAGGGACGCTCCAGGATGTTTTTTAAAATTATTCTCAATTTTATTTTATATTGATTTTTTCAAACAGGCTATAGATGATAATGGTCATGGCCTTGTAGGCTACGCGGATGTTCAGGTTTTACTGGATGACGTAAACGACAATAGCCCGGTGTTCGAGGGTGGCCCTTTTGTTGGATATGTGACCGAAAATCAGGAGATAATAGGTAAAGATGACAGAGACTGAAACTCGTGTTTTTGTAGGTATTTTTTGTAATTTTGGCCAAAAATCTAACGAAATTTACCAATCCCCCAAAAAATAGACGAGTGCCCCTTACCAAAATTTTGAGCCTAATGATATCTTAATGCACTCTTCTACATTTTATGATACAATTCTTGTATAGCTTATTTTTTCAAGTTCGTAAACGAGAAAACCTTTTTATTTCAAGTTTTTTTTAAGAGGCATTTCTCGTCCCATCTGATTTCGACCCGAAAATTCGGATCTGAAGAAAGACTAACTAAAAAAATAAAAGTAATTTATATTTAACAAGTATTTATATTTAATAAATATTTAATAGAAATAAGTAATTCAATTTAAAATAACAAAATACGTAGTAGGGCCGGGAATTTCGGCAGCGCTGATAAAGATTATCGGTGACTGTAAAGCCAAAGCAAGAAAGCCTGGTAGCAGGATATTCAATTAAACTGCCGCCAAAGCCAAATCATTTGAGTCTCTTGATAATTTTTTAGTCCAGATTTTGTACGAAATACCGAAATGCGGCCAAATTTTATCGAAAATTTCTGTGATTTCCGGTTTTTATTGCGTCGCTTCATATTTAAATTCCACTCATCGCCAAATTCGTAAACGGAACCGATTTTTAAACGCAAAACGTTCATCTTAGGCATTGCATTAAACGGAGCCGTTAGTTTTCCATAAAAAAGGGAAAATTTTTGGGAACAATTGACCGTCCATCTTCTTATGCGAATAGCTTTCTTTTTTCGTATTACACATCGTTATACAGGCTCTATTGCCTCAGCTTATAATGAGTCGTTAATTAAATATAATTTTCAATTTAATCTTTTAAATTAATTTGATTTTAATTAATTCAATTGACGTTTAATAATTCATAATCAATTATTTTTAGTTCGTTTTATTTATTTTGATAATTTAATTTTTAAGGGGTTCTATTGCTTCATCTTACAATTTATTATTCTTAGATTTTAATAACTTTTAATAATTTCTAATTAATTATTTGCTACTCGTTTCAGTTATTTCACCATGCAAGTGCATGGGGGGAGGGGTGTATTACCATACATGCACAGCATGGGAATTCTAGGGGGCGGGTGAAATTATAGAGTGCCTTGTTTGGGTACAAAAATGGTAGATACGCGTCAAAACCACCGTTTTTGAGCGTTTCTGACGTATGCTCTATCTCGTCTACAGCATAAAAACATAACAACAATTTCGAAAAATAAATCGAAAAAGTCGGAACAAATTGAACAAAATATAGTCAAAACATGAGTATAATGGCGCGAAGCGCCGAAAATTTGTTATTTTTGAGCAAATAGATAGCTTAAAAACGCTTGAAAAGCAGCTCTTCTATAAATTTTTAGAAAATTTTTGGAACTTCTTAAAAAACCGCCAATTCCGAGGGAAGGGGGTGGAAAAATTTTAGCTGGGAAGGGGGTGAAAATTTTTCTGATTCGGGGGGGGAAACTCCTCGATAACCCCCCCCCCCAAGACTTCCCCAAGATCATGTATGGGTATTACCCCCCTCCGCCCATAGCTCTGAAAAACTGATAGCTATACAATCATTTTGGCCGAAAAAGCATTGCTATATAACCTTTTTTGGCTCAGAAAAATAGCTATGTAGCCTTTTTGGACTCAGAAATGCTATATAGTTGTATTTTCTGAAATTTGAAAGGATATATAGCTATTTCCTCCACTCCAGACAGGGGATAAATAGCTATACCCAGTCAAAAAAGGCTATATACATAGATGAGTTTGTGAGTACAAAAAGGCTATATAGCTAGTTTTCTGAGCCAAAAAACGCTACATAGCTGATTTTATGAGCCCAAAAGGGCTATGGACCCGTTTTTACGAAGCACTTAGCTATCTAGCAATCTTTGGTTTCACCCCCTTGAAAGTTTCGACCTTGAACTCCTGTGTATTTAACTAATTAAATTTTTAGCGGCTCAATCGCTTAAACTTGCGATTTATCTTTCAATTTTAATAAAGTTTGAGAAGCAATAATTTTTTTTAAATTTATGATTTTAATCGGTTTAGATGCATCGGGCGTTTACGTGCGTACTGTAACTGCTACCGACCACGACGACCCTCGAACCCCAAACGCCAAGCTAACCTACGATATTCAGCGCAATAAGTATTTTGGGGAAAGGCCCGTTTTTCGGATCGAATCACAAAGCGGCAAAATTTTTGCCCTGGTACATTTTGTACCGTGTATAATAAACATACAAGGGCATATGGAGGGTCTGAGGGGATTACCCATCCCTCAGATTTCGAAAAACCGAGGTACTCGTTAGGCGAATTTGGTGTAACATAAGTTGCTGCTGAAAAATTGGGATTTTATAACTGAAAAAATAGAGCTCAGTTAAATAAAAGTTCAGTCAATCTTATCAGTTTATTACAAAATTACTAATTTTTGCTTGTTTTACACTTTTTCCATTGTTTGTCGCATACATAATAGTGCATTATCCACTTAATGCTTTCTTTAGAATATAAACTCTTTCAAAAAATTCATTTTAGAATTGAATTCATCTACCTTCTGAGAATGACATTTCAATATACCCGAATAGATAAAAATATCAATAAATTGGCCGGTAAAAAACGCGTTTTATGGCCCCCATGTTTACTAGGTGACCGTTTTTGAATTCTACCCCCTCTGGCCACTCCTATCTTGGCCACCTATGATAATAAATAATATTCATTATTAGTGCGCGTTTTTAGTATTATTTATGAATATCTTTGAATGGTATCATTTATCTTTGTTACCTGCTGTTATTATTTGTTTCATATTAATTTTTTTATTTATATGTCATAGTCTCAATTTTTATAGTATCATTTTTTATATGTAATATTATCATAATAGTTATTCTTTTGATTATCATAATTGTCATTAGTATGCCGTACTGTGGCTAAGCCTGCACCTGTAATTATCACTCTAGTCGTTATTTCTGTATTGTTCTACGTATCTGCTCTTTCAATTTGCGCTGGCAGTTTCTCAATGCGCTTTTAAAATTTTCAACTCTTGATTTTGGGATACCCAACGTATTCTTTCCGAAAATTCCGGATTATCCCTCCGCAAAACGTGCCTGTATTTAATTCTTGAGCGTCTTGCTTCTGTGCTTCTGATAAATATAAGGAACATTATTTAGGATACCAAAAAAAGAAATAAAATAATAACCTAAAATAATAATAAAAAAAATAATAGAAATAAAAATTAAACTTAATTTTAAAATTAAACCTAATTAAAAAAGAAATAAAATGACCTAAAATTATATTATAATAATGAAATAATGATAATAGAAATAAAATTAAACTTAAATAATATTTAGAATATTAAAAAAAGAAATAAAATAACCTAAAATCATATTATAATAATAAAATAATAATAATAATAGAAATAAAATTAAACTTAATTTTAAAATTAAACTTAATTAAAAAAAGAAATAAAATAACTAAAATCATATTATAATAATAAAATAATGATAATAGAAATGAAATTAAACTTAAATAATATTTAGAATATTAAAAAAAGAAATAAACTAACCTAAAATCATATTAAATGATAATAATAGAAATAAAATTAAACTTAATTTTAAAATTAAACTTAATTTAAAATGAAGTAAAATAACCTAAAATCATATTATAATAATAAAATAATGATAATAGAAATAAAATTAACTTAAATAATATTTAGAATATTAAAAAAGAAAAAATAAAATAATCTCAGGTATATGCTTGCTCCGTCCTGAGTGTGGCACTGCGCTGCCTCCATTTCTCTTTAATGGATCATTCGTTTCACATTAAATTGAAGTTAAATTTATAATTTGATTTCTAAATATCCTCGAGCGGCAGCTCTTCGTTAGCAAGAGAATGAGTACAAATTTAGGTTGAGTTGGGCAGTCAGAAAAAATTTTTCAAAGATAAGAACTATGTATTAATCTACTCGATGAACGAGCCGACTAATTAATTTCAGCGCGCGGAGTGTTTCATGCTTGCTTTTAGAAATCGGGCGAAGAATAACAATGGTCTATTTTATATTTATTAGAGCGCGGCCATTTTTATCTTTGTTTCTTTAAGAATTTGTGATTTGTACGGAAAATCTCTCGAGAAATGAAATGCTAGCTAAAAAGGAGAAACTGAAAAAGACCTTAAAATCACCAAAAGTTAATTATGACTAGAAATCATCAAAAGTTAATATATGCCATAAATTTGCAATAAATTTATAAAGGATTTATAAAGATATGATCAAAAAATAATTGAACGAACCAAAAACTGGAAACAACAGAATCTAAAATGAAGATTATAACGGTTTGTAAGTCGTTAATTTTTGAGCGTGAATTACACTAAAAACACGTGCAATACACGTGATTATGGAAACACGTGCAATACACTTGTTAGCAGTGGAAAGTAATGATACGTAAAAAATGTTTTTCTCATAAGATCGAATTCTTAAAAAATTCGCTATATTTCACACGGTAAATTCTCGTTGCTTATATTTAGTTTGAGTATTGTAATCTATAGAAGCGAAATAAAAAATTCTCTTTTCTTAATATTCTGATCTCAGTTGTAAAGTGACGTTTGTTGTGTAAAATGAGCCTGCGAATGACTGCGAATAGTACACTTTTGGGAATTATGCGCCTGTTTTCGAAAAAAGTTTGTTTCTGAAAATTAAAAGTATAGAAATTTTAGTAATTTTCAACGAAAAAAATTTTTATCGCGTTCTCAGATGAAGTTGGACCGAGAGAATGTGTCGCAAAGGGAGTTCGAAATACAGGTCAAAGCGACGGACCAAGGAACGCCCCCATTGTCGGGTAAATCGACCGTTTTTCAATTAGAAAATTGGTTTTTTGCTACTAAATTATTAAATAATTTTAGCAAGTTAGACAATCGTCATAGTTAGCTTGGATGCATTCCTCAAATTCGTTTATAATTTTTCAAATTTTTTCAGTCAAAGCTGTGCGACGATGAAACCGATTAAAAACCTCTGATTATTATGTTATTCATTCGTTATATATGTTTTCTGATAAAATTTGTAGCGCTGTTGTCTAGTTAGAATCAAAATTATCAATTAAAATTATCGATTTTATTCATTTCTGAAAAACAATATGAAACTGTTTTGAAAATTGTTAGATCTTGCATTTTTTGTCTGGAAATGGTCCGATGAAATTCGTCTAACTTATCATAGGTAGCGTGTTAGCGCGTACCTATAATATACTTGGGTACCCCCAACATATGTCCCCCCTCATGGAATTATACTTCGGGCTTAACGAATGCGTTTTGATTTGATTTATCGATTCAGCAACGATTAAATAGTTTAAGTATTTAGTGTTTTAGTACCAAGATATCTTTTTTATTTGGTAAAGCAATTTTCAATAAATTAATGGATTATTTTGAATCATAGTTTCGGTAACTTAGCCCTAAATGATCGAAATCCTTTATTTTATGTTTTCTTATTTTCGCTTTATTTTTAAAATTTATTTTGAATTTTTCATATAATGTTTTGCTTGCTTGTTTTTAAAATTAGATCTTCGTTTTATATCTGCTCTATCCTTTACCCACGGTATTTTCAACATTTTCCGGATCATTTCAAAAATTTTAATTCCTATGTAAAGTTCGTCTACGTACGTATAAAACCTACAACGCATGTCGTGCGTGAGCAGCGAGGGTTAATCAATTAATTAATCAATTAATTAATTAATTAATTAATCAATTAATTAATTAATCAATTAATTAATTAATTAATTAATTAATCAATTAATTAATTGGGAATCATGAAAATTATGTGAATTGAAATAGGGATTACTATGGCAATTTTCAGAATGTACGGACATTATGGGAATCAACGCATGGCAATGCAGGGAGGTGAAATTTAAAGTGCTTTTTGTGACTCAAAAACGATGGGTATCGGGAACACGCCAAGAACGTAGTTTTTTCGGTGTTTCTTACGATGCTCTATTTTTGTAGGACGTAATGCATAAAAAATCAAAAAAATATGAAAAGGATTGGAATAAATTGAACAAAATATAGTCCAAAAATGAGTATATGGCGCGAAGCGCCGAAAATTTGACACTTTTGAAGCAACGGATGGCAAAAAAGCTTAAAGCAGCACTTTTTCTGCGAATTTTTCGGGATTTATTTGGAAAATCAACAATTTCTGGAAGGCGATGAAAAAATTTCTGTGGGGTGGATGAAATATTTTCTGGGGAAGGGTGCATAACGGATAGATCTTCGGGACAATTTTTGATACCAGAGGAAAATCGGGGTTTCGCCCTTCGCTCCTATCAGAAAATCATGGATCCGTCACTGTCTAATAGCTACATTTTAGTATAAGAGGTTGCGGGAGAACGACAAAAAAGAGCATTCAAAGCGGATCGATAGGTCATTTTACGGTCGTGGCTGAAATGATTAATATAAAGTTAAAATGATAGGGTTTTTGCGCCGAAATGCGATTTTGACGCTATGTTGGCTCAAACCCGTATGTAAATGTTCCGCTCATTATTTATATGAACGGGACTTGCACTGTTTTATCAATAATTAACTCTTTCATTGGCGAATTTATTGTTTAATCCGGAATGGGACGTTTCGGCGCCATACTCTTTGTAATATTATTGATTATTTACATTTCATTTATGAACGAAGTGTAACACAGATTCTGAAAGCCCATTCAATTCTCTACGTGATGGTACAAATTAGTTTTAGAATATCTTTGAATTTAGTGAGATAATTAAATGCATCTAGAAATACACTGAATTTTCTACAGTTTTTCAGTCGTACACAAATGGATACCCATCGAATCGAAAAGAACACAATATGCTATTTTGTAGCTTGTAGAAGCTGCTTTATAAATATATAATTTATTTTAAAATTGCTTCAAAATTGATTTGATTAGAATAATTTATAAGTTGCTGGCGCCAAAACGGCGGCGCGAAACGTCGTAGACCCTGTTTAATCCTAGCCTTACCGTCTGCTTTGAAATCTAAGTTTACCGCGCTAAGGACGCCGTCTAGGCCTCTTTAAAGAAGATTAGCTTTATCCAGCATAGGCTTCGTTCTATCCTTTCATTTTAGCATATTTATTTTAATCATTAATTTTATTATTTTATGTAATCCTATATTTTATTGATTTAATACTTATTTTATTAGTAATATTTTATATTTATTATTTTATTTAATACCGTCTTGTACAAGAATGTACTTCTGCTTCGGATAGTATAAAGTAAGATACACTTTGCAAAAAAATAGGTTTTCAAAAGTAGCTCTGTATAAGATCCATCTTGGTAAATTTACAAACGGAAGTGGAAAAGCGCGTGAAAATGGAAGAAAAATGGAAAAGAAAAACTGAAAATAGAAGAAAACTATGCTAAAATAGCTGTTTCTGATGTCGCCATCAAAATGAATAAATGCCATTTATTGGTATTATCCGTCGCGCAGCGCCGGAAAAATTTGAGAAATTAGGTCTCTGACGGCCAAAAATCATTGCAAATTATATATCCATTCTTTACCTCGCCAAATATTTTTGGCCGATGGGGGCCGCCCCCTGCTCCCCCCTTAAATCCTCCCCTGCCTTTACGAACAAGGTCGTAGCTGGCCTTCTGAATTCGTAGGGAGGATAGAATTTCGAAGTTGGATATCTTAACAACTACTTTTTCATAGACAAAAATAATGGTTTCTTGAGCCTTTCTTGGAGACCTTGGAATCTAATTATTTTAGGAATTTATTATTCAAAACATGGGCTGCATAAAATGACCGTACAAATCATTTCTCAACATTACATCCAAGCTCGACCCTAGTGAAAAAATTTTGAACCTCCTTTATCTTTTAATCTGCTCAAAAGCGTACTAAAATTCAATTGGGCGGCCTTAATTCGCTGCAAAAATTCTCCACTAGTGGCCCTTATACGAAATGTGTCCTTCCGAAATTTTTGAGGGACTAGTCCTTCCTGATATCCCCCCAACACCTACGTGCCTATATACGAAGCAAAAGGAAAAATCTCTAACGATGGTTAAACGCACATTTTGACGTTGCGCAGGAGTCGGCACGGTCCTGGTCAAGGTGACGGACGTGAACGACAACGCCCCCTATTTCGAGCCGATCCAAATGGTGGGTTCGGTGAGGGAAACGGCTGCCGTCCACTCCGCCGTCATGTCGTTGTCGGCTCGCGACCCCGACAACGAGGCCAAGGACAACATTCTACAGTACGCCGTTTCGAACGACGACCCGAACGATTTTTCGGCCAACTTTTTCTACGTCACCACCGATCCGGATAATTCTGGCTCCAACGTTGGAATCGTCAGGGTTAAACAGGTATAACCGACATATTCTTGTTTTTCAAGCTACTGCTTTAAACAGCTTTAAACTATCACTTTTCTGAATAAATTTTGGCAATTTTTTTATTCTAGCTGGTTAGAAATTGTTCACCGTTGCGATTGTTTGATGCTTCGTTTAAGTACGGTTTGTTGCACTATGTAAACTAGACATGCTTGATCCGTAATCGAAAAGGTTAATTGCCTTTTCAGTTTTTGACATGTCACATTTAATAGATTTTAGTCATAATAGAAATATGAATTACAAGGTATAATGGAATAAATAAGGATATAAACAAATTAATAAATTTATAACTGAATTAATAAATAAATAGACAGGAATTTAAAAAATAAATGGAAAGTTAACGATAAGTAATTAATAAATAAATAAACGAAAATTTTAAAAATATATATCGTAAGTGAATGGATTGGGAATTACTAAATATATAAATGAATAAATAAGTAAATAAATAAATAAATGAATAAATAAATTAATTAATTAATTAATTAATTAATTAATTAATAAATAAATAAATAAATAGATGAATAATTAAATAAATGAATAAATAAATAAATATATAAATAAATATATAAATATATAAATAAATTGATTATTTAATTAATTGATTAATTAATTAAGTAATTATTTGATAAATAAATATATTAAAAATAAATAAGTAAATAAATAAAAATTCTATACATAAATAAATACGTAAATTCGTTATAATTGTGTTCTTTAATTGAAAAGTGAAGGAATAGGAAAAAGGAAAAAAATAAAAACAAAATAGAAATAAAAAAGTTTAAAAAATGTAATAAATAAAAGCAGATGAATGAATAAATGAATGGACGACTGGTTGAATGTATGAATAATGGTTAGATAAAATTTAAATTGGACGAGAAACGAGTCGATGAGTCTAAAAATAGACGAAACCAAGATAAACTGTGTAGATAAATTAACAAATGAATAAACAAATATTTTGTAAAGCCAAAATAACTAATATGTAGAGGAAGCAGTTGATTAACAAATTTAATTATACAAATAAATCAGCAAATCAATAAATTTATCAAATAATTACTCGTAATTGAAAATAGGTCAAATATTAAAATTAGCGGATTTCAAATGATGAGTAAATATATTAATTAATTTATTTATTGACGAAAATTAGCCAGAAATTCTTTCATCTATCCTCGAATGTCAATACGTTCGCTCAATTTATAGGTGAATTAAAATTAATTAATGTTAATTAATTAATAAATAGGTAAATTATGTAATAATTCATAATGATTATGTACATAAGTTTGATTAATCTTTATTATGAATTATTTTTAACTTAGAATTATTATATAAATTGAAAAACTAGTTGATTAGTGCTATTATTGTATTGATCAATTGTTTATCCATTACTGTAACCCGTGCTCGTGGTGTTCCAAGATCCTTATATAAATCGGAATCAAGAATGGGCCTTAAAAAGGTCCATTTGCGCTTATACGGGCCTACGAAACGTTTTTATTATGCATAACGTATTATAATCGTAAACTAGTCAGTGAACGCATAACAAATATTAGACTCGGATTTTTTGCGCTGATTAATTTCCCAAAAGAAATTTTTTAACAATCACGCGTTGGATGGGCCACCCATTCGCTCGAAATATTTTATTTCGCCCGACCAACCCACTGGCCGAACTTTTTTGGACTCATTTTCAGTCCCTCAAACTTCGACTCGACTTCATTCAATTCGCATTGTTGATCGATCGATAGGTTTTTCCATATTTTTTTACAAAATTTCGTATTCCCGAATCATCAGCCGAGCTATATAGCCATTTTTTGCGTATTTGTCATTATTTGGCTTTTTTCATCGAATTTCTCGCATTCGGAGTCATTTTGGCTCATTGGTTGATTAGCATTGCGGCTTTATCGCAATGTTTACGGGTTACGTCTTGTTAACGTTAATGAAGGACTCGTACATATATTTATTTTTTCCCTATTTACAACGCCACAGAATCGTTTAAATATTTATTACGTAATTTTCATTTTTTTGTATGAAATATTTTTCATATTATAGTCTTTTTCAATTCTTGCTTAAGAGCTTCCTATGTCGTTTTCTGCGGGGAACATCGTTGAAATTCATTACTTATCTCGTATTTTTTGTTATTGTGTAAAGTTGTTTCTTTTGCATTTGTTTACAATGGTCAGATTTCGTCTATTCGAATCTTATCGTCTATTTATTTTCAGAACATAATGTGAAAATCGTGGGTTAATCAGCCATCTAGGCACAACTGCGGGAATTGGATGGAGGGTGTGAACCTAAAAATTTATCTTACGCGCTTTTTAGAGACAAACTCGATAGGCATGCGCCAAAAACATAATTTTTCGGTTTTTCTGACGGTATTTTCTTCCTGCTATAAAAATAGAAAAGATTATTAGGAAAAAATTTACTGAAAGTCAACGAAATATGGCTAGAACGACTGTTTGCCGCGAAACGTCACTTTTTTTAGAAAGATCTTAAATTCTGGGGTAAATAATTATCTGCGTGAGAAGGTAGGATATTGAAAACCCTAGTGGCGGATTTGGAGGGGGCGGGGACGCCCCCCGCTGTCAAAAAATATTTGGGCGCAGTGAAGAATGGATGTGTATTTTTGATGATTACAGCCATTGTTTTGATATGATTTTTCGAAATTTGGCGCTTCGCGCCGGAGTGTTAGGTACTTATTAATGACATTTACTGACTTGCGCTCTAAAACAACTACTTTTACGTCAGAAGAATGTTTTAGTTCTTTACATTGCTTTCTCGAGTATCTTCTAGCGCGTTGTGTCGATTTTTGCATTAATTTTGCGAATTTTTCATTAAAAAATTCGAAAATTCTAAAAATTTTCAACTCTCCATCGCATAAGAGTTAATTCTGCTTATAAAAATTTAAAAAAATAGTTCTTCAATCATAATGGTTGAATTTTTCGGTTATTTACGCACTGGAGTTACGGAATCACAATACTGATCAACAAAGGCAATGTAAAAGCAGAATGTTTGTACAAATCTACAATTCGACATCATCCGAACATGATCAACTTCCCATGTTAGAAATCCCGAATCCGCGACTGTGAAAACCTGTAAACGCCCTCAAAATCATGTATAGTTATGCAGACCTCCTAAGGAGGACTTAAAATACCCGAAATTCCCTTGGTACACTTGTATATGTCATAACCAAATTTTCAACTTTATGCGAAGAAATGAGCTGAATAAAATGATTGATAAAAATTATAATGTTCCTCCTATCAGCCTATCCAATTGCGCAACGAATAGTGTTGCTTAGTTTTGAATTCGTTCAGAGGTGACATATTTTGTTTCGTTTCAATTCGACTTCCCAAACAAATTAACCAGATTAACATGAACTTCGTTGAAAATTATGTATATTCAAGAACAAGAACCTGATTGACTGATCTTCATCATTGCAAGGCATCTTTGACGGATTTGTCTCGAAATACTGTTGATATTTAGACGCATGGAAATTAGAAAAAATTAGGAAATCAATAAAATAGTGTAAACATTAGGAATCGGTTTGTAGTAATAGTGCACGACTCGAATTGAAATTTCTGATTTACGGTCATAAAAGACCACTTGGCGAGATTTTTGCATTTGAGAAAATTTCTTTTTATTTTTTTGCCTAGTCGTATTATTTTATTTCTTTTAATTAATTGCAACCTGTTTTTTTAAACAAGAAAATTTCCTTCTCTGAACATTGCAGCGATTTCAAGATGCTTAATCTATGATTCTGCAATCAGTGCATATGTGCCAAAAGCGATCGATATTTGAATCCATATTCGTAAATTGAAAAGATAAAAAACACGCCGATTAAATTGCGACTAAAATTGAGATTTTGAAGTCGTTTACATGGCAGAAACTTTCGTTTTTGGCAGTTATGGATGGATTCTTGCCATTGTTGATCGAACGTTATTTACCCGCCCCCTCATCCCGATAAGATGACCGACTTCCCTAACACTAAATTTGGAGCCATTCATCGTCAAGCTTTCATAGAAATTAGAACGCTATTCATTCTCTCCCATACCGAAAATTTTTTCGATTGTATACCGGGTGACCGACAGTCCCGGATGGTCGACAAATGGTTCTTGAAAGAGATCTGTCAATTAGAAAATTCCCGGATGACCGACAGTCCCGACTGGCCGACTGTTCCGATAGGCCGACAGTACCGGGTGGCCGACTGTACCGTGTCCGACAGTCCCGGATGACCAACAAATGGTTCTAAAAAGAGATCTGCCAATCAGAAAATTCCCGGATGACCGACAGTCCCGACTGGCCGACTGTTCCGAGTGGCTGACAGTACCGGATGACCGACAGTCCCGAGTGACCGACAAATGGTGCTAAAAATAGATCTGTCAATCAAAACATTCCCAACTAACTGATTGTTCCGAAATAGCCAACAGCATCGATTGGCCGATTAATTAAGTGATAGAAAGAGTGGGCATTGTTAGTGATTTTTTTCTGCAAATGTTTTTGGTGTAGGTCACCGACAGCCATCACTGTACTGTTCTACTTAACAGCCTGTGTGTGCGACCCACTAATCGATGTCAAAATCGTCTTCCATTTTTCACGCGAATGAATGGAACGCAGCGCAGAAATACGCTTCACGTAACATATGTATGTTTTCACAAAAAACGGATCAGCTTCCGCCTATTCCTAAATGCAAATGAGGTTTTATTTTCAGATGCCTAAACGCGATTCATTGCTTATGCATACCTTCGAGGCATTGCGCGTATAATGTGCAGTGAAACTGCAATGCGTATCGCATTCACAATTCAAAAACGCAGCGCGCATTGCACTATAATAATTTCAACATCTTAATGCTCATTAGACTAAAATGAATCTCTGATGCAAAATTTTTGATCTCGCTGTTTTTTAAAGGTCGCATTATATAAAAATACGAGAAAATGTATCTTTCTGAACTCAATGACGCAAGCAAAGAGCCTACGTATATCTGCAGTTATTAAGTTTATATTCACATTTATGTCAGAGAAAACTTTGCTGTTGATCTAGGATGAGGAAAAATAACATATTTGTATCTGGAAAAAATGCATGTATAATATCTAAGTGTTCATGTCTGCCTGAACAGTCAGTCACTCGGTACAGTCGGCCACCCGGTACTGTCGGTCACCCGTTGATTTTTTGAATAACGGATCTGTTTTTATACCATTTGTCAGTGATCCGGGACTGTCGGCCAGCCGGGAAAGAGACCATTTTTTCGCATATTTTCATTCGGTTATTTTTCAGAAGGCAATAATCACCTTTATTTGTACATTGGTTAATTTTGGACTTTATCCATACGATTATTCGACTTTTAGCTCCCATACACGGGTTTTTTCAGCAGCCAATAACATTTTGTAAGCTAAACTGGTTGTAGATTAAAGCTATACCTTGCTGCGAATAAATAATCGGTTCAAAATTTGGCAACACATTGTGGTTGTTTATTCGCAACTATGTTGACGGTCGATTTAGTTAGAAGATAAGAATATTCATTTCAAAAATAGCTTATTTTGAGCTCGGATTAGCGTGACGAAATCTAGCCAGAATTGAAAGCAACTTTTATTTTATTGCACTAAACAACTTGGGTCAAATTTGTCCATTGTTTTTGAATAGCGTGGGCATATAAGCACAAGCAAGCGTAAAGCAAAAAAGCATGAAAGATGACTTTTCGTATCTCGATTTTGTAGCAAAAGATACTGGGCATGTTGTCTTTTGAAAGTCTGTAACTAGTCAAAATAACAAAATTATAAAAAATTATGAAAAATTAGAATGCTTAGAAAGTTATGAAATTATAAATTATAAAATTATGAAATTATCTCGAAATTATGCTAAATTTGAAGTACGAGTATATCCTGTATTGAGCTGATATTTTGGAGTTTGAATTTGCTGAACTAGCTGAATTCGACATTCGAAATTGTGCAAAAACTTCACTGTCATTTCTGGACGATACGCAACGCATGTCATTTAAGTCAAAAATTGCATTTCTAAGCATCGCTTGTCCCAGCAAGGAACAGAAAAACATATGTACTTTCGAATTTTCTGCATATTACTGCGATTTGTCATCGTTTTATTCTTTCGGTTGAAAAGTCAGTTTTTCTTCTGGAAAATATTTGCCTTCCCATTTAATTTATTTTTTCCATTCTTATGCAAATTTAGTGCATTTCTGAAAAAATTTCGCAATAAATGCTGTTCTGTCAGGTATAAGACCGGCTCATTGTAAAGCGCGAACACACACATTGACGTTCACAAAACCGGATTTTATGTCATTTTGCGTTTAGCTCTATTGGCTAACTAAAGTCTACCATAATTTGCATATACATACGTTGAATTATTTATGTACCTACCGGCTATTCGAAATAGCAATGCATAGAAAGGTGATTGTTGGTCGGAAAAAAGTACAACGAAAATAGAAGCGCCTCGCATTTCTAGGCGTATTTTGTTTGCTTGAACAAATATAAATAAAGCCGTTGAACTCTGTGAATGCCTAGCATTGGGCTTGTTTCTATATTTATTCTAGCGCTAGGGTTGGTCGATTTTGTTTAACTATTGCGGATGGATTTCCGAGTAACTATCGGTGCCAAATTCAATTCTTTCGCTAATCTCCGACCCACTTCGGTCGAATTTTATTTACCAATAAAATTCGTCGGACCCCGTCACACGACTTTCTGTATGACTCGCCGATTTTAACTTTTGCGATGTAAAGCGCTTATTTTTATAATGTAGGTAAAATGCTTCTTTTTTTGCAATTTAAGGTGAAAAACTAGATTACTCCTACTTGTTTTGACTTGCAAAGTTTCTCGTTGGAGTGAATTAAAAGTAAAAAATTATCTAAACTTGCTCAAATTTCTGATTAGTCGCGATTGAAGATCTTGATCAATAAAATAAAAATCTTGCGAATTAAAGGGTCGCTCGTAATAGTAACCTTAAGCCTTATCTGTTGAAAATTATACTTTTCTCAAAAATTTAGATTTTCTATGTTCCTCTCTATAACTTTTTGCTGTAAACTTCTTTTACTTGGCTTTTTACAGCATTAAGCTAATTTCGGTGAGATCGCCTGGAAGATATGAAATGTCTAGTTCCATCGGGCTGAAATTGTCTATGCGATTTACATTTAAAAATCAGTGCAAATCAAATATCTTTACTTTATAAACACGTCAAATATCGGTTTTTTATGCGCCTTGGTCGTAATTTTTGGCCGGGGGTCCGAAAGCCTAAACCTGTAACGCCCATTGCACGTCCGGTCAAAATCGAAATAGGGAACTCCTAAAATTTTGAGTTACGGCTTACAATAAAACACGGAAATGATTAAATGAAAGCATTGCCATGGAAATTAAGCTTGGAACGAACAGTATGCTTGTTTATTATCGCAATTAAATCCCACCCCTTCGTCGTTGTTTGGCATCAACACGTTCTGTCGAATTTCGTGGTCGAGTGCCTTTCCTGGCGATTATCTCGCTGGAACACTCTTGCGTATGATCCAACGCAAGCCTTGCTCATTTCCGAGCCATCGATTTTTGTATTTACTTCGAAAATTAATCCACACGAAAATAAGGCCGGCTATCAAATTTTATAAGCCGTCTCTAATTAATGGCCTTTCATCCAGCTTCTATCATTTTGGCGTCCCGCGGTTTGCTTAATATAGCTCCCGGCTTTTTCTCTTTCGTTTCGTCCGTGTTTTCGCGTTAATTGACCACGTCGCCTCGTATAGCGTTGGCCCGTACCCAAATTCGGCTCGTTTTGTTTACGACTCGGACCTCCAATTACAACAGTATTCTACAGTAATTGCGTATCGCGGCTTATGATGAGTACGTTGTGTCGAATTTCCGGCCTATTTGGCTCGCAGCGAGAGGCTTTGACCATTTTTTCGGTAGCCAAGCCACTTGAGTGACCATTGACCCTTGCAGCGCGCATGACCCCTGACCCCGCCGAATCGGTCATTTTTGGCGCACTTTCTCCTTTTCTCCCCGGTCTTCCTTCTTCCTTTATTGCTTCGCCCTCTCACACGTCGTACGTTAATTGGCGTCGCCAATTTAATTACCGAATAGGCGATTATTTTTTGGCGCACCTTGCGTCGTTTTAATGACCACCTGTGCGTCGCACGTTGGTCATCAATTCTTGACCTTATTTAATTTATTGCTGGTCTGGTCGTGGATGAAGAATCTTTGCATAATTATTAGTTTACACCATAGAGCGTCTGATGTAAAGTTTGTATATCTACGTTATGAGTCGGCTAATATTTATATTTCGTTATTCTATGTTTAATACTTGGAAAATACGTCGTAATGACTACATAAACACAGCAATTTATATTTATTAAATGTTAGTTGCTTCTTTTTGGATTTCTTTATTTTAGCTTTTTATTTTCTTTTATTAAGCGTATATTTTTGCAGGGTTTCTGGCTTGGAATGTTCTGACTTGAAAAACTTTTTTGAACAGAACTTTGAAAGCTGCTTTAATTTATTTTCAAACAATATTTTAAAAATGATTTCAGTGTCATTTCGTTTAGGATTTTGATGCATCATCAAATTATGACTGTAAAATTCATATTTTCTAAAAATCGCATTAACGTTTTAGTCTTTTCTCAGAAATTTTCTCATTGATCCTACTTAATTATTGCTTTGGATTCACGTCAGCAATATTTTCATGATATTAAAAGCGCTAAAAATTTTTAGGAGTAGCTGCTAGTCACTTTTGAGAGAGTAGCGATCCAAGTAATTTTGCTTCGAAATAGCGAAACGCATACGTCTTTACAAACCAAGGTTTTGTCAGAAATTCGGGGCGATGAGGGGAATTAATAAATGCAGACTTTTGCTGATGACCGACTTTAGGTTTTTTTGGTGAAAAAAATAATTTAAAAAATTGATATCAAAAAAGCACTTTCTTTTTCGTCTGGGTCTCCATAATATTCCTTCGAACATGCATAAATATTACCGTAGATATATGACAGGTCTGGGGGGTTGGCGGAAAGAACGCTTCTTTGACCTGAAGTGGCCCCAAAAACTGGTATAAATTATAAAATAGCACAAAAACTATGTTAATCCACAGTTTCTGATTAACTTCAAGCAACTGTGTAGAAAATTTTTTAATTTTGTTTAATTTTTGGCCTCTATTTTGCCTTTTTCCCCTTGAAAATTTCACATTTTTCCATTCTGAAATCTCAAATCTCCCACATGCGTGCTTGGATATTACCCCCGATATATCCCAAAAAAACCTAAACCGAAAATAAGCGAGCTAAATTTATGCCAGAGATGGCGCAACATGGCGTGTTTAATTCTTCATCAGGGATTGATCTAAACCAATTTTTCGACTGTTAGCCTTTGAAAAAGACCTCTGCTTAATTTTTCCCTTGACAAACGTCCCTCACTATTCGCCACTCAATATTTCCACACGCATGACTTATTTTTCGCGGAGAATTTTGAATAAAATCACGAAACTAAAAATAGCTCATTCGCTCCTTTCAACGCGTGTTCGCAAATTTGTTCAACATGATTTATGTATCAGCATCTTATTGTACCGGCAATGTGTTATAACATAGGACAGGATTACTGTAGAATGTGTGACAGATAGGCCCATAATCGCCCGCTGGGCCCAAAATTAGCCGCCTTAACCAAATCTGTCTGCCCGGCGTCTTAAAAGGGCGATAATTGCGCCGCAATGATCGTTTTTTTTCTGAGGCTCGCAATTTCGGCTCATTTTAGCCCTCACGTAGACTCCAACTGAAATCGCACGACACATTTGTTAGCCGATGATTTTACGAGCCTAATCTATCTTTATTGCTTGTCTGGTGTACTTATCCGCTTCATTTAGTCGATTTTGTAGTGTCTGAGATTAATTCGGTGTTTTCGTAATTCTATCGTGTAATTTCTGCCTTTTCCCCGTTTTTTCTAATATTTTTTCTGCTTTGCGGGACATTTTTGGAAATCAGGAATATTTTGGTTTGGTATCAAACCAGATTTTTGACTCGGAACCAACTTTTTTCAATTCAATGTAGAAAAATCCTTTTTTAATAAAACTAATTTTTTAACAATCGAATTATTGAAGAAGAATCTGAGACTTGAGGCCTGATTTGATTTTGCTTCGTTAAAAACGACACCTTGCCCTTGTTAAGTGGCTTAGCTTTCCACTCCCAGTTGCTATATAGCTTTTTTAAGTAACTTAGCGTCCCAGTTCCCATATAGTTTTTAGCCAAAATGGCAACATGGCCTCAAAACTGATATAAATGCTGAAATAGCTGAAAGATTATAATTATCTTCAGTTCTGTTTGAATTCTGAACAATTTTTTGCTGAAAATAATTCCGCAGAAAATTTTTCGTTTATCGACTCTAGGCGTCTTGCTGCCAACCAAGCCCTCGCCCTACTTACGTATTTGATTGCAACGTTTTCTCTGAGTCTTACTGCTGCATATGTATTCAGAAAAGAGAGCAAAGGATCTTAATTCTTAATTTCATAGAAGACGGAAAAAATTTATTGAAGAAACGGCCGAATTAAGGTAAAAAATCGGCGGCAGAAATTTTGTAATCCTCGAAAAAAACATAGTTTTGCTCTTCTTTAAATCTATGCCGATTCATGTGGTTATGGTATTATAAATCTTATTATAAATGGTTTCTAAAACTGGTGTCGATGCGAAAATAGCATAGAAATTACGGCAATCCTTAGTTCCTGGTATTATTCTAGCACTTTTGTAAAAAATAATTCATTTTATTAATTTTTGCCTTCATTCTGCCTTTCTTCCGCCAAAAAATTTCCCATTTTCCATTCTGCATGGTATGAATCCATTTAACCATTCAATGTTACACCATCCAAGTCTGGATTTTAAGCAGAACTTGCCCAAGTATTTTTCGATTCCGCGTTTTGTCCTTTAATTAAAGCAACAACGGATTTTCATAGATTTGCTTTCAGAACCACCGAACTTTTTTATTGGCTTTGATCATCAGCTTCTTCCCAATTTGCACTTTTTCGCCTATCGCTCTTATTTTTCATTAAGCAATGCTCACCATCTCATTCCCATCTTACCTAATACGTTCTTTTGCCATTTTTTCACTACTTGATCTTTGATAATGGCTTCAACGCCTTCTTCTAAACACTATTTCGGTCATTATTCGGCGGCATATGCGCGTTTAATTGCGTTTGTGATTACGTTCATATTTTTTATGTTGGCTTCCTGTTGAATGCGCACCTGCCGTGAGCATTTTTCGGCTTGGCGCATCCCTTCTGTGCTTGTTTACGCAAAATTGGCATTTTTTCGACGCACCCGTGCGATTCGTGTTGTACGCGAAATATTTATTTTAAATGGTTTACGATGCGCATTTCACCGAATGGGCCTTGCGTATGATGTTTGCTATATTGAGCGTGCGCGCAGGAAACGCTAAAGCGATCATTATTTTGGCTATAGGGCGATTTTTGTATGCAAATACCATCAATCAAAGGATACGATAAAATTTGCGTCTCTCCTTTTGTAATGATCTTCTAGGATAGCCGCTTGCATACATGGGCAGCAGCCGAATTCTGGGAGTCTGCGTGATGTAAAACCGTTAAAAATTCCAAAGAAAAGCCAAAAGTTCAATTCTGATGGGTGTATCGATTTTTATGGGGTCCATCCGATGCCTGGGGACCTAGCATAGGTGCACAAGGTCAGCGTCGGCAGGGTGAGGGAAGGGGGTGAAATCTCAGAAATCCGAAACAGTAAATTTAACATTCACGATTCTTGCCGTTTAAACGACCAAAATGGTCGAAATAGCCTATCAAACATTTTTCATGGTAATATCACAAGTATTTTTAGTCCATTTTACTGCATTATACCACTTTTAACACTAAAAAATGCAGAAATTGATTGATTTTGGGCGCTTTTTCGAGTGAAAAATACCTAAAAGTTTTAATCCGGCGCTTCGTCGGGAAAAATTCGATATTTTTACTGCTTTTGACTTCAAAAGTGATGCTAAAACATTCCGCCATCTTGCAATCGCCGGACAGCACCGGTCTGGCTGACCCTGTGGTAATACTCCCCTCACCTCCCCCTATGTGCACGTATGGGATCTAGATTCCAACCGCCGACATATGGCCGTATAGTATGAATTTGACGGTCGGCCACGATATATTTTGTGAAGTACTTTTTTACGCTCTACGAAGGGTACGCGTCAAAAACAACATTTTTTGACGTTTCTTATATTACTTTTTCTTCGCTTTTTAGAAGATAAAAACCTCAAAAATTGTCCAAAAATCATAAAATTGAATAAAATGTGGTCAAACAGCGGCCATTAGGCGAGAAGCGCCGAAAATTGAACTAAGGAACCATAAATTCGCTGAAACACCCAAAAGAGCATATTTTGTTGGTATTCTAAAAATTTCGGATTGTCAGCAGCATTTCTTGGGGTCAGGAGTAGTCATCACGTAGGAGAATTTAAACTCCTAACAGAGCACTTACATTTTTTATAAGCGATGCATTCCTTTTATCGAATAACTTGTATTCGGTTATTTGAATCTTTAGCGATGGCCCGGACGACTAATGGGCGTGGAGGAAACTGTGAAATGTGGACCATATCTGTTCTTGGGGGTTGACCCCGCAGAATGGCTGCCGACCCCCAAGAATTGTCGATTTTTCATAAAATTGTAAAAAGTGTGCCTTTTTAAGAAGTGTGCCAAATTTACAATTTTCGGCGCTTCGCGCCATTTACACATTTTTTGACGATATTTTCTTCAATTTCTCGATTTTTTATGTTCTAGAAAGGAGAGGATTGTCCGGAACGTCTAAAAACAGTGATTTTGACGTGTACCTGTCCTTTTAGCCCAAAAAAGGCACTTTTTGAGCATTCTTTCGGGCCTGCCCCACGGTTTTTTTGTATTCGGCAAAGATTTTTCCCAATGTACAAAAGTTTTTCAGCACCGTCTTTGTACGAGTACAAACATTTTTGGGAAGACAAAAATTGCAGAAAAGGTCTGAAATTGGCAAAATTTTTCAGCGCTTCGCGCCGAAATGAGTAATTGTGTGTTCTATAAATCTTTTTAATAGCAGGAATTGCATTTTAAAAGGAAAAATGTCAAATTTTTCGGCGCTTCGCGCCGTTTTAGGACGATTCTTAGTTATTTTTGCCCTTAGAGACCCAGAAATTAGCTAAAATACACTACCAAAATTCTAACAACTCTGTTTTTACCGCACTAAAATCGCTACTGTACCACATTATAGTACCCAAAAATTTGTGTGTACAAAATGTACTAAGACTTTTGGGGATCATCTTTGTACATGTACAAACGGACCTTGTACAAAAAAAACACTGCCTGCTCCCCGGAATTCCCATGCTGTACATGAATGGTGTGAAACCCCATAATCTGAAAGTCTCCAAAATGCTGCCCACGATGGTCAAAACTCCATTTATATTTTACGTTTTATCACACAAAAGAATCACCTTGCGAAATTTAATTTTTTGACGTAAGTTTGTGCCTTTGGCATCGCGCCCGACTCATTTAAGCTAGACTGTTATCCACTTTAATCTTTCTTTTTATCATTTTTCGTTACCTAAGCTGAATTTACTATTTTAATAGTATTCTTCGATTGAAAAAATGACAGGAGCATGTCATGAATCATTTAAAATTGCCCTTTGACGGGATGCAATCATATGTGGGCAGCATACATGGTTAAATCGTACAACTCCATTCGACCCGGTATCAATGGAAACCGGGTCGGTATCAATGGGAAGAGCTGCCGGTATCAATGGAAAATTTAGAAATTCTGAACAAATAGCAGGAAAATGATGGAAATTCACAAAAATAACTCTTAAATCAGTCAATCAAATAGAAAGTGGAATATGAATCCAGAAAAATACGTGAAAATCATTTGAAAATCAGCTAATCAACCAATCAATCAATGACTAACCAAGCAGTAATCAATCAAACGATCAATAATTAACCAATTAAGCACTAAGCAACCAATCAACCGACCAAGCAACTATTTAGTACAAGGACAACCAACCAAATAATTGGGCAGCCGGAATCAATGGTAAGACCGGCCTTTGTCCATCCAAGATTTTTGAAAGGTCAAAAACTGGTCTTAAAAATGGTGGTATGGCGAAAAAAAACCATTTTTCAATATTTCTCATCGAGTACCTACTATCCATTGGCATCAAAAAATTGCAAAAAAAACGAAAAAAATTTGCGAAAATTGAATTCTGGGGGAGTATTTTGATTTCTAGGGGTTATTCGGCCTTCTGTGGGGTGTATACCCCAACCCCCACGCCAATGTGTGGATACAAATAAATCCATATGTTATGCTATGCTGCCGCAATAGGTTTTTGAGTGAAAGTAGCGAGTTTTAGAAAAAAAACGGACATACACGTGTGAGCTTAGGGTCTCGCCATGATCGGTCTCGCGGTCACCAGTCTGCACTGCGGATCCAGGATTTTCCTAAGGGGGGCGGTACCCCTAAGGGGGGGCGGAACCCTGACTTGGGCAAAAAAATTAGCCGTTTTAACGCGAAAATCGCTAAAAATCGCTCAAAAATCGTTAATTTTGCGCACTATTTTGGGCCAATGGGGGGCGGCCGCCCCCCCCCCCGCTCCTCCCTAAATCCGCCCCTGCCAGTCTGTTAGGGTCAAAAAGTGGGATTTCTCGGACAAAAATGACGTCAACAGCTATTATACATATTGTGTTATAACTTACGCTAATCGATAGTTTCTGGTAAATTTCATGCACTTTTTAAGAAAAGTTTCGATTTCCATCCGTTTTTTATCTCCATTTCTTTCTTCATTATTCATTCTTCTTCTTCATTTCTTCCTTTTCATTTTTCTTCTTCGTTTTCCTTTGTTTAACCCAGTATCCTAGACTGAGAATTCATTGTGTATTCCCAAAAGTCGGGAAGGGGGAAGTAAAAACATCTTATTTTCTTCGGACGACGGGGTCGACATTGGGTTTGGGACCACCGTGCCCTTGTTACTCTTATAGAAATAGAACAGAACGTTGATAAGCAAAATATTGTTAAGTTTTAAGCTTATTTACGTAGCTTCACGTTAGCTTACTCTTATTCCATTGTCTCACATGAACGCATTTTATTCGAAAGACGTTGTATACAGTCGGAGGAGTTTTATTTGCCACCAGAGTCCATCCTAGTTGTTTACCTTGCGCGATGAATGGCCCGATTATTGCGCCGCATTTTTAGGATTTATTCAAAATCGGATCTGCCGCCCAACCCGCGCAATACTTTTAAGCCCTTCAATTACGTACACACATATGCGCTGATACAATAATTTAGCTTCTCTCCTCATTTCCTATAAAATTTCGATCAATTTAATGGCCTGGTTTCGTATTTTTAATGGGCTGTGTGTAAGGGGTAAAGATGGTCGCAATTTCGCCTCGAACGCGTCCATTGTTGAGAGCAGATGACCAGTCGATGACCACACGAGCCCTCTTTTGCATATATTACACCTATATTTGCATAAGATATACATAATACGTAGTGTTGTGTGTGGTATACTCAAAGTTGCGTAATGACCCGCCGACCGACCGGTAATGTGTTCCAGAAGTGTCCCCTTATTGAATTTTTAAGTTGAAAATCCATCTATTTATATATTCGTGTTTCGCATTGTGCGACGTATCAATTCGTCAGCCGATGACAGAAGTAGCCTGGACTTTATATTTCGCGTTGGGTAGCGCCGAGAACTTTCGCCTAATTTGCATAAATGTAGGCATTGACAACCGGTCGAATTATGCATTCATTTTATTTGCAATGAGTCGGCAGCGGCCTGTATTTGCCGTATCTTGTACGATAATAGTGCGTTTGCATGCGCTGGCAGCGTTTTAACCCTTTATTGTGGGCCTCCGGGTTTTTAAGGATACGAATGTTTTAAATTGCACCATTGGATAGAACATGGTCGAAATATAATAATCTATGAATCCTGATTTTTAGTTTTCCTGCAAAATGCTTTATAAGCGAGAAAATTTTGCAAAACGATTAGCCCGGACCTATGCTTAGGCACAGTCTCGCGCGTGCTATAGTTAATTTTGTAGAGTTTGCGAGAATCGGGCGGGTATGCCTCCTATTAGAAAATAAGAGATTTAAAAATGGTTTAAAAATTAAAAATTAAAAAATTTTTAATTTGCATTTTCAAAGTCATAGGAGCAAAATCGCAACCATGACTTTGCATAATGTGAAAAACACGTCCCATTTTTGGGAGTTAAACTTTTTAGGCAGGCTGACTCTGGCCAAACGTACCTTAAGCCTCAATTTTAAACAAATTTTCGGGACTCAAATCCGTTTTTCATTAATAATTTTAAATTTAATTTTAATCCTATTTTTATGTTTAATTTTCATCAGCTTTTGAGGTTTTCAGATCTGCAATGAAAAGTATTGCATTGCAAGGAATAACGATTATTTCACTTTCAGCGTGATTCCAAGCTTTCTAAAAACATTTTTCCTTTGATTTGGACCGTTGACTATAAAAACGTACTCGTACAATGTTATCCCATGATTTTTCTGCCACATACGTCGAAAAAATCTGGATCTGATTACGCTATTTCAGCTTCAAAAAGAAGAAAAACTGGTGGATGCGAGGAATCAAAATCGTAAAAAACGACAAAACTTTTTCAAAATTTTTCATAGATAAGCCTATTAGTGCAAATATTGTTATATTTTATCGGATTTTTCCATTCTTACTGATATATTTCTACTCTTTATGCATCACCTTTCGATTATTAAGCTGCATTTTTAATTATATCTCGGCTGCCTTTCGTGATTTGACGCTGACTGACTCGCCTGGCCTGAAAGCTGGATTACGACAAAGTGCTTTATCGTGCGCGCTTTTGTCCCCTAAAAATAGCATCACTTGTTGTGCTTCTTGGTCATCAGCAACGCGCTTCAAGCATTTTAATTACAAATTATAATCAAGTCATCGGCCGCATCTTAAATAGTCATATTTTTGAGTTTATAATGCAGTCTAAAGATAGCTTAAATACGGTTCTGTGTATGGTCTAAATTAGTTGACTAGATTGGACTAGTGCTCGGCAATGCGACTTAATTGAAATTCAATGGAATACGCGAAGCTTTGTCGTTTTGTCTTCCAATTATTCTTTTCAATTTTATGGTATAGCCAGAGTCACCACGTCAGCGCCTGAATTCTAGGATCCGTAAACTTTTGAAGGTCAACAAAAGCGTCGAAAAATTTATGGTATAGACAAAAAATGTCATTTTTCGATATTTCTCATAAAAAAATTGCGAAAAAAACAACAAAATTGAAACGTTAGTTCTGGGGTGTCGTTCGAATTTTGGTGAGGGATGTCTTTCGAATTCTGGCGTCCAGTCAGACCTTCAGAACCCCCACGTCCATGTATGATTAGCTTTTGTAGCCAACCTAGCTAGTCAAAAAATTTTGTGTTTAGATGTAAATAAGAAACATAAGATGAAAAATATTTTTTAAATAAAAATAACATATTATACCCTTTTAGTCAATCTTTCCTAACGATGCACATGCTAATGCCAAAATGTCGTTATCTGATAAGAATATTTTAAACTATTAAATCTTTATTTTTACTAGATTCTTGTATATGCTTGGAAAATTATAGATTAGTTTTAATGTCGTGGATTATAGTGTTTTTTCGTAATGTTTGACTGATTCTGACAATGTACGAGTATCTTTGCACAATAATTTATTTTTTCCTCGAGCTCTTCTAAAACAGTCATAATTTCCTTCTTCGTTTTTATTCCGTGTCGTATTCCGTTTTTCTATAATGAACAATGCAAATCGTTGTTTTATTCAACTTCTTGTTGAACAATTAATTCTTTAATTATACTTGTATATAATTTTATCATTTATATTCATTTTACATTTTTCCTTTTTATCTGCGATATCGCTTAATTTCCATGAACGCTGACTTAAGCTTAAATGCATCCGTTATTTTTTTATTCATTATTGATGCATTTGCCATTAGGCTTTATCCATTAAGATCCATTATTTGATCCGAGCATTATCATCTTACGACCTGCCTTCTGTACGACATCCCGCATTATTTTATGTAATTCCCAGAAACTCGCTGAATATTAAATACTTTTCTTGAAGATGTAAAAAAATGATTCCTGTTGCCTGCTGCTCTTACTGTACAAATTTTTTGAGTAGATATTTTCATTCAGAAATCATGTCTTGATATTACATTTTTCATGTAATCGCAGGAAGTTGGGCAAAATTTCTTAAACAATTTAAACAGGCATTTTGATCAATCTAATGCACTGATGTCAAAATTATAAGTTCTATTAACCCAGTTTATAATGTTTAACATCGGGATTAACTTTTTAGGGTCACCTCACCTGTATTTACAAATAATTTTATTTTATTCGCTATATTTTCACATTTGTCTGTCAATACTGTCATGTTTTGATATACACGAAAAAGCGAGAATATAGAAGTATTAAAAATATATGCCACAACAGTCATCCTATGGAAAACATCACCTTTGAATTTTACTTCTCGTATTTTTAATATTGCATACGTCACGGGACAAACTAATTTGCATAATTAGCCGTCACCTATGATACATCTGTAACCGCTGAACGCGTTAATCCAGTTAAGCCCTAAAACCTAATTTACTTAGTCGACCGGTCGTTGAACCGGTTTTGCTTTTAAAATGCGTAAAATGGAATTGAAAACGATACAGCGTACATTTTGAAGTGTTGGGTACAGTATTACTCCAATTACGTATTCATGCGCTAAAAGCAAATTTGGCTAGCTGTGCGCTTCTGTGCAGAAAATGGGATTTTGAGAGAAAACTTTTTTCATTGTTGTCGTACATACTTTGTATTAAGCAAGCTGAACTCGGCTAAACCGCAGGTATCGCCGTATTAAAGCGTGCTCAGCCGAAGTTCGCGTTAAGCTTAATGCTTATATCAATATATCGATTGCTTGTGGTTGTGGATTTCCGCCGGGGATTCTCTTTTGCGCCTTACACCGGATTTGGTTGAGTTGGTGTAACATAAGTATTCCGTGTAGTTGGTCTTACTGTAGCCGCCCCTTAGTGTATCGGATGATTGCTGAAACTTGTTCTAGCTAAATCACCTGATAATTGCTTTGAAATAATCTTCTATATCGCACGGTAATAAGCTTCCAAGCAAATCCGAATCTCTTAAGAGTTCGGCGACTTTCAAAGCTCCAATTCCATTTATTATTCGCGTAGCTTTTTTAAGCCGTCTATATTTCTCAGCCGAAAAAAGTTTGCTAAAAAAACGCATTTCTCATATTTATCCATTTATTCAGTTCCGCATTAAGTATTTGCATCTGCTCGATCATTTGCGTATCGCATTACGCATTATTGTGTTTATAAGCTGTTGTAAAAGCCGTTAAAGTTGTCAGTCGTCAGTACAATTTTTCAAATAAATGGCGCCAAAAGCTGTTAGCGTCTCGGTTAGCCAACGTTTTTATAAACATATTTTAGCTCCAAAATCGAATATTTACAAGCTGAGTAAGAGCAAGTTTATCTACTGTACGTAAATAAGCTTGACTAGCCTTCTCACTTGTATGCAAAGTTAGCTCGAGCTTCTCGTCCGAATATAAACTTTTAGCTTAGTCATAATTTTTCCTGTCTATTCGATAGTTGCACGCAAAATTTCCCGCTTTTTCCATCGTTAATCAATACAGTTAATTTTATAAAACCCTTTCAATATGGCCGTCCTCCGGGCACTGAGAGTAATTTTCGGCAAGAAGATCATTTATTATCGAACGCGTACTTCGAAGTGCGATAATAAACGCTCTTTTCGACGCATTTTGCACTAATCGGGTTACAAAATACAGCGTGGGCCTGAATCCCCGGTACTTTTGGCACGTCGTCACGTATCAGACGGTCTTACGGTCCTAAATCTTTTTATACGTGTTAAGCTATTACGTGACAAGGCGTCGAAAGATGGGATATCTTCTTATCAACACGTATTATGCGGCCAACAGGGTCTCCAGGGGTAAACCCTGACTTTTCTTTGCTCTAACGATTCGATTGCGTGCCAATGGATTCATTATGCGTTGGCGTTGTGCTTCTTGCAAATTTTAATGGCTAGTTTTGTCGAATTGGATTATTGATTCTATTTATAGCCTTGGCTTTCGTCATTTCCATACATTTCGCATTTGTCTCGATAATGTATTCGACGAGTCTTTCGCTCCTATTTTTAGGCGAACATGAATAAGTATATGTAAATCCTTACTTATTTCTCTGACCGTCCTTAGAATTGGATAATCGGAGGATTTTTGGCGATAAATCAACGAGTCAGTGTCGCTTGTTTGTAGGCGAGTATAGTTTTACGTTAATTTGCTTATTTAGGGGTTATTCAACGTTTTTTCAATTGTACTCCACCTTGTGACTTTTGAGCCGTGTTTGAACGTTGTACTCGTTAACCTTGAATATTCTGAGTAATTTTTTGGCTCTCGCGCTTATATTTTATCAAGTTTGTTGACATAGTAACTTATTAATTACGTTTTCGGACGAGTAAAAGTACGGTTTTTTAACAACATTAGTGTACACGTCTTGGCTCACAATGAATTCTGCATTATAATCCAAGCTTCTCAATAGCTTTCAATTCTGATTATGAGAATTTTTAACTTATTAAACGCCTGATGTACGTTTTTTGACCAATCAGAGTTTAGGCTTTTTTAACCATTGAAGTTTTCGATAATTTTTGAAATTTGCCCCGGCATGATTGGATTGGATTTTAAGATTCGAGAAGATCAGAATAATTTGGCTTGAACTTCTCAAAAAATTCAGAATCATTTGGGGTCACATTAAGGGCGATGGGTCCATTAAGGAACGTCAACCATTAAGGAACGTATATGAGGTTTTCGAAGTTGGAGAAAAAATCACATTTTGAGCCAAACACGAAGTACACCATTTAAATTGACATTTCAGTAAAGTTGTCGGCTTGGTCCTCCGGGATGTTGACTTTTTCGAATAGTGGGCTAACTGTCATAGGTTCAATTTCTATTTTTTCTTGACTACAGCCAGTGCTCGAACCGGTTGGTACAAAATATTGCAGATATTACGTGCTTCTGATCGTGCGTTTCTTTCAACTCTTATTTGAACCAGAATTACCCGACTCAAACTGCTATTATGCATTGTTTTATACTCGTATAGCATATTCTAGAAATTATTAAGAAACGACAAAAATTGAATGAAAAGTAAAAATGAAAATTTTGGGAAAACAGCTAAATTGTTATGCTTTATCTCAAAGTTTTGGCACGGTTTGAAACGAATTTAGGCCAACGTGATTAACGACTGGTCCGAGATTAAAGTTCTGTTCGCTGTCGTGGCAAACGCGCGCTCTGGACATATTTCTGGCATGTGTTTTGGACACTTTTTTGTTTGCTTAACCCGCAATCAACCGCTGCTATATACACACACGGTTATTAATTGACAATCTTGTCGCAAAACTCTTGATAAAGGAATTGAGTGTGTTGTGTGCCGATGTCAGTTGTACTCCCCTCACCTACTGAGTGATGCGTGTAAGTTAGCATATATTTTGTTCGTGTCCTTCCTAACACCTATGCTTGATAATGCTGCTTTTTGCTCAGATATGCATACCTGCGCTTTTCCTGTCATTTCCGTCCATTTAGGTCGTGTGAGTTAGAAACGGCTAATGCTAGGGCTTAACGAGCTACGTATTTCCGAACTAAGCGACGTTTTGATTTTCGGAGTTAATTTTACCGTGCCATGCACCTGCTTGCGCATAATGAGATAAAATAATGCGCTAATATATTCAAACTTGTAAAACTTTGACTAAAAAGTGGCTTTTTTGGCTGTTTTTAAGTGGATTGGAAATACATTTGGGTTTTATCCTTCGTGGACCCGAAATCAATATTGTTACTCTTGCCCAAACTGTCTATCTCTCGCCTCATTAAGATTGGACCACCATTCTACGACTTTTCGGAGAAAAAAGTAATTTTTCCTACGATTATTCAACACTCAATTTTTTCATAATAAGTTCCCTCGAAAATAGCAGTATAAAGTTTGAAGTCATTTTAGCTTGCTAACAAAAACATTCGCCTTATGAATTTTTGATTTATAATCCCAGAATTGGCTTTTCTCTTCGTTAGAAATGACTTGGTCTTGAATTTTTGAGGTGTTCTTGGGCTTCTATTGCTGGAAACACTTTTCTCGGTATTTTAAAGATTTGATTAATAATTAAAGTTTTATTGCAAATTAGCTTAAAACACTTCAAATTTCGAGCAAAAAAATAATAGCTTTTCTATCTTCTTCAAAAATTTCAGCTTAAGTTCCAAATTTTCGAATTATTCTGTTTGCTTTGCCCCTTAATATATCGCCACTACCCATTTTCTCTGCGTGATGTTTAATTCCAAAAACTAATTACGACACTTATTTTCGGCCCTATTCTATCTATTATCTATTCGCGTTCCAAACTTTCTTGATCGCATTATTCAAGATCACCGAACTAATCGCATTTGGCAATTTCCTCGCTTCCCTGCCGAAAAAACCAATTTCTCAGGTTCGGCTTTGCGCGCATGAAACCAATTTTTTCCAATCTTTCTTCTAAATTGGTTCCATCGCGCATAACGACCGAGTTTTTTTACGGCGGACTCAATTATTTCGATACGATAGTCAAATTTAAAGTTTGCATAATCCGGTTTTTTGGCAACGCTTATATCAGCAATTTGGGACCGGAACTAATTATAGGATTAGTAGTACGCTACAGAAAACTACATACCCTGGTTCAGAGGAATTTTTCTAAAATTTTGATTATAAATTAAGTGGCACAATGCGCACCGAATCGATTTTGTGGAGAAACATCTCATTTCGCATGACGTGGCATGTTAATTTTCTTTATCGGTTTTGCCCTTATTCAATCAAGTGAGCAGCAGCGAGTTTGTATTGTATGAAAATACATCGTATCTTACAATACAAATTGTATTTCGTAGTCTTGCTGAGCGGAGATTTTTATCTTGATTTTTCAATCGTTCGTTGAAGGCGTATTCAGGGCATTTATCTCTTTTTTCATTCTCGAAGGCGTCATTTTTTGGCCAGAATGGCCCGCATTGGCGTTTGTACGGGAAAGTTATATATTCTGAATACCTCGCAAAAAACGTCGTTAGAAACTTCGTTCGAATTAACCTGACTCGTTTTGACATTTCTACGCTTCTTCCTCCCGCTCGTTGTTGCGGATAGCTGGCCTAATTTTTGGCCTAAAAATTGAAAAATATCTTAATTCTAATCAAATATGGAAAATCACATTATTTTCGATCAAAAAATTACAGACAAGAGTGTAGTTTCAACAAACAACTGATAACGAATAGTCTAACTTTTAAAAATTGAACAGTTTTCAAACTCAAAAATTGAAATAATTCGATTTTAATAATAGTCTTTAGAAGCTTCAACTCTGTTTTGTTTCGTCTAAGTGAGAAGTAAACTTTGAACTACTTTCTAGACTTCAGAACTTTTTCCTTCCTAGAAATTTGGCCTGGGAAGCTTGTTTTCTCTGTGGAAGATGGTCCATGGGGTGAGAGGACCATGCGTCGGCTGGTTGGGAGGGGAGTTTAAAACCCAGAATCCAAATCCTTCTTTAAATCTTGCAGACCCTCCAGTTTGAATTTTTCGATATTTTTGCGATTTTGCCCCATTCAGACCCCAGAATTTGGCTGATGTTCATGTTTGGTAAAAAACCCTGGATCTACTTAATCTCCGTATCGAACTTTTCGCCATCATATATTCGTCCTAACATAATTGTTTCTCCTATTCTACTATTATTTATGCATTCGAATGGTTTCAGTGTTTTCCTTGCGGCCATTTAGCGTCGTTTCTACTTAATGCGTTTCATAATGCATCGACTCGATCGATAACAATGTAATTTACGCCATTTACGCGTTAAATCAATCATTCGTTTATTGCCCTAATATCATTGACGCCTTCTGTCAATTTACTCAATTTATAACACTTTATTGGACGACTAAATGTCGCCAAGGCGTCGGCGATAAATTTCGCTTATTTACAATCCAAAAATATAATTCGAACGTTAAAATTATATTGAATGATTACAAATCAATTACAAATATAGTGAAACGGAATTAATCATAATTGATTGAAAATAGGATTATTTTCAATTACGTAATTCGAGCGCACCTTACACCGCTCTCGAATGGATACTTTACACCGGGCCGATTCCGCCCCTTGGTTTACACCACGAGCCGACGGTGCTTCAAACCCGGCCGATTCCGTCCCATTGTTTACACCACGAGCCGGCGGTGGTTCTTTACACTCGGCCTATTCCGTCCCATCGTTTACATCACGAGCCGACGGTACTTTACACCCGGCCGATTCCTCCCCATTGTGTACACCCCGAGCCGATGGTGGTGCTTTACACTGGACCGATTCTGCCCAAATGTGTACACCACAAGCCTATGACGCTTTACACTCGTACTTTCGTATTCTTTATCATCACAGCCGCTCGACTACGAAGACCAACGCCAACGCTACGGGTTCAACTTCAGCGTTCAGGTCACCGACGGCCGCCATTCGGCCGCGGGCCGAGTCCACGTGCGCCTGTTGGACCAGAACGACAACGCGCCCCGGTTCGACGGCCCGCCGCCCCGCGTGCGATTGGACGAAAACGCCCCCTCGGCCGAATCGTGCACCGTTTTGCCGCCCTGGATCAGGACTTCGACGGGCGCGATCAATTCGCGTACGTCTTTGTTCAGAACTCGCCGCGGCGCTTTACACCGCGTCGACGACGCTCGGTTTACACCGAGTGGAATCGTGCGGTGTAAACCGCCGCGCGATTTAAACCTAGCCGATCGGCGGGCGCGATATTGCCGTATTAATAAAAATAATAATAATCGAAACTACAGTAAGAACTCGAGTGAGTGTAAAGCGGTTGAAGGATTATTAGTAAACTTCGGTCGTCGGTTCTGTGGTGGTGTAAAGCGCGCCTGCGTCATGGCCGAAGTTTGGCCCAAATTTTGTCGCAGAACGAGTTTAAGGCGATGTAGAACGCTGGGTTTTTCCGGCAACTTTTTTCTTTCTCTTCTATCTTTATTGTGCTTATTACTGTACCCGGTGAGCATGGTTCACGCTTATGACGACCAAGTCACGAATAAGAGGACCCCGGCCAGCATAGTGCTGAGGCCCCCGCGGAACGACGCGGGGAGTAGTTATTTTGGAGGCCATGGTCATCCGCGATTGGCCCACCACGATCGGACTTTTTGGCAGCGGAGCCGAAAATCGCCGAATTCGACCGAATTGGACGGTTTAGACATTATTTTCAGGGGTAGACTTAAGGAAAATTCGGGCGTGGGCGCCGAAGTTGTCGAATATTCGGGGGTGTACAAAAAACAAAAACAACTGCTCAAAATGTGACGTAAGCACGAGCCTAATCGCATTGCGTGATTTGTAAACTGCAATTTTATTTTGGGTTATCATCAGAATGGGAAGATTTTATTTTACTTCGTATTACTGTTTTCGATTTTTTCCGTCGGATGGACGATAATATATAAAAATTTACTGAATTATTCAAAATTTAAATATTTGAATGAGAAGAAATCATAAACAAATTTTAATTTATATCATTCAATCTTATATTATTTAATACGACAGAATGGGGCCTTCTTTATATACCTACTATGTATAGATTGTTAATTTTAAAACGTGTTGGTCGTATATTTATTAAATTTCTGTTTAAAATACCTTTTCCTCGTTTTCATATGTCCTTTTGAAATATTCACTTTAATCATAGGTGCACAAGGTCAGGGTCGGCAGGGGGAAGGGTGAAATCCCAAAAATCCAAAACAGTTAATTTATGCTCACGATGTTTTTTCTGTTATAACGATCAAAATGGTCAAAATAGCCTAAAAAACGTTTTTTTTGTGGTAATATCGCATTTTAAAAGCTTCTTTAGTCTATTTTGACTACATTATATCACATTTAACACTAAGAATGCAAAAAAATTTATCAATTTTGGACGCTTTTCGAGTAAAAAAACTTGAAAGTACTAATCTGGCGCGAAGCGCCGGAAAAATTTTTTATGACTTTATATTCTAGAAAGAATGAGTATCGATGAAATGTCTAAAAATGATGTAGATGACACGTAACCCATTTCTTTAAGACGAAAAAGCCCTCGAAAAATTTTTTAACACTTATTGACCGAATTATCCGTAATTGGAGCTGTTTAAAGTTTACCTTTTTTACCTTGCAACTCTTGAACGTAAAATGGGCAGCGACCAACTTCTGGGGGAAGTTTTGATGTTACAAAAGCTCAAGAAATGGCTAAAATATGCAAAAAATTGAACGTATCTATTTTTGGCAGTCTGCCAGATTCTCAGGGTATAACTCCCTCGCGCTCACATGCGTTTAAACTACTTGCTTGCAGCTTTAATGTCATACATGTGGCAAGACAAGGAGATGATAATTCCGAACCCAAAGTCGGCCGCCCCTTCCTTCACCCTAAAACTTGAAATCCAATTCCGACTTTTGGGCAAAATCTTGCTCTCCGTTTTTGACCGATACCTTTTTCAAATGTTTTTTTAGTTAGGAATTAAATAAAATAAAACGTTAAAAGTTCGACGAGCATTACCGTTTACCGACGGACATTCCATACATGTATATTGTGAAATTTGAAAATGATGCCTTTAAATCTTTGCTTAAATTATTATACGCTTCCGTTAGCACCATACATGATCTTGGGGGTTTCACCCCCCGCAGAATCATTTTTCACCCCCCCCCCCCCGCAAAAAATTTTTCAACCCCCCAGAATTGGCGATTTTTCAAAAGTTTCCTAAACTTACCTGAAAATTGGTAGAAAAAGTGTCTTATTTAGGGTTTTTGGCTATCTATTTGCTCAAAATCGCCAAATTTTCGGCGCTTCGCGCCATATATTCATGTTTTAAGCGATATATCGGTCAATTTATTCGACTTTTTTCGAAATTTTTTTCATGATTTCATGCTCTAGAAGGATAGAGTATCGTCAGAAACGTCAAAAAACGATGTTTTTTAACGCGTACCGGCCATTTTTGGGCCCAAAAAAGGCACTTTAGGTTTTCACCCCCCCCCCCAGAATTCCCATTTTGTGCATGTATGGTCAGCACTCATTGAAATACAAAAATATAAATTACTAGCATATCGAATTAATATATTGAATTTTAATTCATGTTTCTTTTACATTTTTAGTTTTGTCTTTTTTATTTATTATTTTTCATTTTGTTGTTTTGCTTGGAAACGAAGCGAACCCTGTCTTTTCCCGCAATACTTCGTGTATACTTGGCTGAGTTATAAAATTGGAAAAAAGCTCTCACGTTTAAGTATGCGACCTGTTTACCTTCGCATTATCCACTCTATTCCGAGTACCTGGCCCCTTTGGCTACTTAGCACGAAGCCGGGGAACACGGCCGGGCCTTATTTACATTTAAGCTAAGCGACAATATTAGTTGGCACATTACCTGGGCATTAAACGTTGCAATATTTGACGAACATTGGCGTAAACAAGCCATTTTGTTCCATTTTATATATAACGCTGTATACGACCACTCGAACTCTTCACTTTTAAAATTTGGGAGACGCACTCACACTTCACCAAAATGCGTCAGGTATTATAAATAATTGAAACGAACAAAGCGATCGCTTGAAACATTGTCAAATTCGAAACGAATCGAAATTATTCAAATCGACAAATTGCGCTTCTCACGCTCGAAAAGTCCACTTTTGGCCCAATTTTG
Source organism: Mermis nigrescens (assembly GCA_036768485.1). Lineage (NCBI taxonomy): Eukaryota > Metazoa > Nematoda > Enoplea > Mermithida > Mermithidae > Mermis > Mermis nigrescens. The sequence goes on along the minus strand of JAVLUZ010000755.1, from coordinate 78,126 downwards.
ACAAATTTGACATTCTTCGTCCCAGCCAACGCGATAATGTTTGCGAAAATTTCTTAAATTACAATGAAAGCGTTTTTAAGCTTTTTTCGAATCGCCGATTACTTTAACAGCTTGTTGAGTTATAAACGGAAAACTTGCGACTTTTACGCCGTTTCTATGTCTAAATTTTATGCAAAAATGTCTCTCTCGTCAACCTTGCAACAGATGCATACAAATGTTTTTGTGAACTGTAACGTTTTGTTGTATAATTAAATTTCACAAAATCGATATTAGCAAGTAGCCAAATTAGGATGCTCGTATAAAAATAAAAAGACACCAACACTAATAAATAATAATAAAACTTCATAGGGCGTAACGATTTAAAATTAAACAGGTTTAAGACGCTAAAGTTTGTAAAAATTTAATCGAAATAAGTCAATGATTTTTGGTCATTGCTTATCGAAATTTATCCATTTTTTTCTACTTTTCTGATGGCGATGAAGGCATGTGTTTTTGTAGCGGCAAATAATTTCATGACTAGAAGGATTTTTCAAAGCTTTAGCAACCGTTTCAGCATTGCTTTCTCCCATTTTGTTCATAAATTCTAAAAAGTTTAGGCGCTTGGCGCCAAACGTTTAAATGGACTCTAAAGACGAAGATGTTCGAGCATTTTTGGCAGAAAAAAAGATTTATTCACAACACAAGGTAAAATATTTTGGGCTTCACACGATTCTATCTCAAAAATTCAACAATTATATTTGAATTTAATCTAAAATTTCAAGGAGCAAAAACACGAATGAATAGGCAATTTATTCCATCCGCTTCTCTGCATGGGACAATTTGAAATTAGTTATTGAAATTAAGTTAATCAATTTGAAAAATAATTTGTTTCCGAATTGTTTTGTAAATAATTTTTATGACTCAATGAAAAAGTAGAAAATTTTTGGCACTTTATCTGTTTTTTGAATCTAAACGAGGCAATGATCGAGAAGCGAAGGATGCAGGTCAGATAACATCAGATAATAGCCCAGAACCATAGGTGGGCAGCACCGAAATTCTGGGGAGGGGGGGGTGAAAAAATTTTCAAAGGTCAAAAAATGGTTTTAAAAGTGGTCGTATGGCGAAAAAAACACCATTTTTCGACGTTTCTCATCGAGCACTATCCAATGCGCATCAAAAAAATCGCTAAAAAAGCAAAAAAGATTTCAAAATTTGATTTCTGAGGGGGGTATTTTGATTTCTGGGGGGTATTTCAACTTTCGGGGGGTGCATACCCCCCAACCCCCCCCACGCCCACGTGTGCCCAGAACTCACTGTAACGCGCATGACAAAGCGATTCAGTAATTAATTGATTCAATCCGCGCAAACAGTAAGTAGTTATAATAAATTACATAATTCTCGGTATTATGGGTGCCCAAAATTTTTCGAAGGTCTAAAAAATGCAGAGGAAAATACTATCTTAGGAGCAAAACATCAATTTACGACGTTCTCCATCGATCTCTATCCATTGTATCGAAGAATCGCGTAAAAATGAGCGGAAAAATTTTTTTGAAAATATCATTCTGGAGGTCCTTCGGATTCCGATGTGGTCTCAGACCCCCCTTGCCCATGCGTGAGCAGCACCAAAATTCTGGGGTGCAAGATTTTTCAAAAGTCAAAAAATGGTGGCATGACGAAAAAACACCATTTTTAAACGTTTCTCATTTAGAACTATCCATTGGCATCAAAATTGCGACAAAAAACTTAAAAAATTTCAAAAATTGAATCCTGGTGGTGTATACCCCCACACACCGAACGCCCACGTGTGCTCACGCCTACATGTGATCATCCAAGATACATAGCACACAGAATCTGAATCTTACAACGTATGTTCATCTAGAGATATTCTTCAATGTTCGGCCATATCGTCAACTTTTCTAAAATTGTCTGTTTTTTTCCGATTTCTATTTAAAATATGCGTATTCTTTTTTTAAAAGATTGTTAAAGTGTGCTCTGCAAAGCCTTTCATTTTTTCACGAATTGAGAAATCCGTCTGCCCTCTGAAACTGCATTTGTTTGGCACTTTTTATGAATGGCGCGTTTTTATTTGTATTCCGGGAAAGGGATTTCAGCCAGTGTATATAATTTTTGAGATCTTGCTGGTCTGAATAGGAGATTATTGAAGAGTTTGGGCAAAAATGTAAGTGACGTTACGATGTTCCAAAGTCTGCTTCCGAATATGACAATTAATACTAAAAATAAAAAATAAATAAATAATAATCTTAGTTGAAAAAACTATTAAACTTTTGATTTTCAAACAGTCAGCCATTAAAGTTTGAACCGAATCGTTTCCATACTGGCTGTTTGATTTTGATTTGAGTAGTTTTTTAATCAGATTTCGTTTTCTGGATTTGATTCGAAAATTTGAAATATAGACAATATTTTTAGGTTTTTTTTTAAATTTTCAGTTGCAGGATTTTTTATTTTTTAGGTTTTACTTATATTTGTTTGAAATTCTTTTCAAGTTAGATTTCAGATTTTATTTTTTTTAATTTTCTAGTCAATTTGATTTCCGATACTCACTAAATTTTAAGTTACAAGATTCGACACGAATCTGATCTTATGCGGCAATTCGACATTGGTCAGCAAGACGGTGTGCTCAGAGTAGTTAAGCCACTCGATCGAGAAAAAATACCCGAATATCGATTGATCGTAGAAGCTAAAGATACGGGTGCGCTTTACAAGCTTATCCGCTAAAAATGATTATTACATATTTTTGAAATTATAAGTTTATCTCGCTGGATTGGAAATATTTGGCAGATTTTTCTGGTCAAGTGCTTTTTGCTTTGTTATTTGCATGCAGTTGTTTTTCATGCTTGTTGCTACGAAATTCTGACCGGTTTTAATCGTTTGTTTATGTTTTTTGGGATATTTTGTGGACGTTGTTATCACTTTGAATCTTTTTAAAATACTTTTTGTCACGAGATTGCTTCCTTCATCTATCATTTCATCGAAGGAAAATATTGTAGGAATTATTACTGTTCGGTTCCATTGCATGCCCAATTTCGCATTTGATCTTTTCGAGAAATCTGCGCTGATATGTATGTTGAAGCAGATAAATATTATAGCAATACAATAATAAGTGATAAAGCATTAGGAAGTAAACGTATATGAGTAGGTATATGAAAAAGTAAAAATTTGAAAACTAATGACAATTATAATACTAAAGTAGCAAAACCTGGTAAATATACTCGCTTCTTCTGGATTACCTAATCATTATCATAAATGTAACAGAGGGGTTGGGGGATCCTCCCCACTCAAAGTTGGTTGTTCCCCCCCATTCCCCCAAAGCCAGAAAATTTTTAACCCTCCTGCCACTTTTGGGAAAAATTGAATTTTTTGGCCGTTTTTACGTGTTTTTTGGCCAAAGATTCGAGGTCATTCACCCCCTCCCTAGAAATGGCCGGCCTCACCCAAAATTCAGAGCCGTTCATGTATGGTCATTATCCAATTTGTTGCTGATTTAACCTGTTATTTAGCCTTCACGTAAACACACATATAGAAATTTTGGCATTTTGCACTTTACATTCTCAGCTGGAAACAGCGGAAACACCAGTGCTACAATCCTATTAACCGACGTGAACGATAACGCGCCGGAGCTACAGTACGACCCGAGTCGATTTACAGTGTACGAAAATCGTGTTTATGGCAAAGCCGACGTATTAGGCTACGTTACGGCGATAGATCCGGATGGCCCGGACAACGGGCCTCCGTTCCACATGCAGCACTTGCCGAATTCGTCCACTTTTTCTTTGTTTAAAGTCGATTTTGACCAAGGTTTACACTTTATTTCATTTTTTTACAATCAGTATTGCATTGATTTTCAGTATTTGAATAATTTCGTTCAAATTTGAATTTGGCGTTGAACGAGGGCGTAACTGTCTGATGAGCAAGTGGCTTTTATATAATAAGTCAATAACGCTACAATTAAGGTTTCACTTTTCTCGCCATGTTGTAATGTACTAAATGGTTTTCGCATGTTAATTGTGTCTGCGTGTTAGCAGCGAATTGCAGTGCATACGTCAGAAAATCGATTAAAATAGGCAGTTTGAGCCGATTGAAATATGTGGGCGTAAAGTTCGCATTAAACCCGCACTTTACACGGTCTTTTTACTTACTTTTTAATTGAATTCGGATTTTTTGTAATTTTTATTTTTTTTAAATTTGTTTTATTATTTTTTTCATATCATTCTATATTTTCCTCTAGTCCCGTCGGAATCGGGACTCAAGTGAGCAGTTTACACTAAAGAAAATACGCGGGTGTAAACTTTACAATATACGATCGCTTTACACTGTTTTTTGTCGTATTGCTGAAATATTTGTCCTACAGAATACGATAATAACAAGGGAGGCGTATCCGTCCGTCCGATTGGGCCGTTCGATCGCGAGGGAAGCCTGGGAAAGGTACTTTACATCGAGCTGGCGGTCAAAGATAACGGTCAACCACCCATGGGAGCCATTCGTTATTTACCAATCGTTATTGGCGACATTAACGATAATCCTATGACCGACGGAGCGTCCACTATTTACATCTACAATTATAATGGTCAGTCTGTGCACTTAACACTCGCATTTGAACATTGTAAACAACTGTTTATTGTAAAAGTATCAGCAGTGACGATCGCGTCGTGGATTCGTAAATATATGAATTCTATTGTGTCGTAAACTATGTACCTACCAGAATGCTCAAATATTGTATTCCGCTGTTATGCTAAAAATAAATATTTTGGCCCCGTTTTTGTGCGGCAGTTTTAATTTTTTATATAAAGTTCAGCGCAGCTGTCTTCCGGAGTCGTGGGCCAGGTGTTCGTTGAAGATTTGGACGACTGGGACTCGGTGCATAAGATTTTTACTTTGAAAAGTGGCTCAGTCGACAGTGGACGATACTTTCGGGTCGATAATCAAGGAATGATCAATATGCAGTCTAAAACTCCTCCTGGCACTTACACTTTGGAGGTAGCATAAATAAAATAAAATAATTAGTTAAATTCAATAAGTAAATACGTACAGTAATTAATATAATTGTATTATTAAATGGATAAATAAATTAATTAATGTACGAATAAAGAAATGGATCAATAAATTAACTAATCAATTAATTAATCCATGAATGGATAAAAGTTCGATAAATGGATTAATGAATAAATAAATATTGATCTAAACTTTAATTCTTGAATAATAATTGAATAAATAATAGACTAATTTTTCTTAATAACTAATAAATAAATGAATAAACAAGTAAATATATAAATGAATAAATGGATGCGTGAATAAATAAATTTATAAATGAATTAATTAATAAATAAACGAATAAGTGAGTACATAAATAAATAAAATAAATTAGGAAAGATATAAATGAATAAATAAGTAAATAAATATATCAGTAAGTTATTGAATAAATAAATAAATAAATATTATATAAATGTTTGAATAAATTAATTAATGTCACATATCCGTTCGAACTTAATTTTAAAGATATTTTTCGCTTACTTTGAAGATAATCAGCTATTTATTTTCATCTTGTCCATGACGTCATTTGTACTGTATTTTCAGGTCGAAGTAGAGGATAAAAGCAGGCGCGAAATGGCTGCCGGTACAGTGACTGTAGTTCTGGAATATTTGACCCACGAAGCGGTGGAAAATTCGGGTTCAATCAGGATAAAGGGTACGAAGATAAATTAAAAATGTAGCCTTTTATTTATTTCCGATTTATGTCCTCAATTTTGAAGATTTTCGATATTTGCAGAGGTTTTTTAATGAGAAATTTTTAGCGGTAAATTTGTGCAGACATAACATTCAGAGCGGTCCATGACCTCTTTAAACTACCAATACTTTACAAGGGAATGAGTTCTAACTCAGAATACGACTCCTCGCTTGTCGTGCCACTAAATTGCTCTACTCAGTTCGAAAAGTTTGGTGTAAACGGTGATTTTTGAAAATTTTATTTAGATGTAAAGTCTGCGGATGTTAAAGTGGTGTAAACTAAGGCAATAGCATCTATTTCTGCGCTTATTGCACAAAGTAAGCCATCGTTTCTTCATCTGTAATATAAGTATAGTTAAGTCATAAATTTTGCATATTTTTCCCGGAGAATCATTCAAAATTTCCCAATTTAGAGCGAACTACAGTACGTTTCATATTTTATTTGAATTTTCTTTACACTTTAGAATTTTATAATTTAATTTGTAATTTTATAATTTACACAATTTTCTTTACACAAATTTCTGTTAAATTCATGTTTTTTATAATAGGTTTGTATGTACATTTTTGGCTTTGACGCATAATTTACTAAGCTGACAATGTAATCGCTCCTCTAGTCGCTTTTAACTACAGTATCCTCGACTTCGATTTCACATGCAAGACAACTGTGTCACAAGCGCTTTTAGAATTCGAAGAATACTGTATTGGGTATACTGTCGAATTTAAACGGCATGTATTTGCATATTTTGAATACAAAGTCTACTGTAGCAGATGTACTGTAGTAGTCAAGCCGCAGCTATTTGTTTACTGCAAAAATAGTGTAAACCTTACTAGTCTTACGCAAGCATGCAGAATATGGTAATTGTGGGAGTTGCAATCTAAAAATGTTATAAATTGCATTTTTGGGCTGAAAGGTTGATATGCCATATCTTTCTAGAACGTAAAAACAGAAATTTCGTCAAAACTCGAATACATTAAATCAAATGTAATCAATAATGATTACACGGCGTGAAGCGCCGAAAATGTGACACTTTTGATCAGGCAGATAGCTAAAAATGCTTAAAGCAGCACCTTTCCTACGTATGTTCCTGGAAAATCGCCAATTCCGATGGACTGAAAATTTTTCCGGGTTGAACGTCGTCTTCCTGGCGGGAGGGGGCTGAAAACTGCACATGAGCGACAACCGAATTTCGGTGGTATGTGTGGTGTAAAACTGGCAAGAATTCGAAAAAAGTTGCCAAAAATTCAATTCTGGAGTGGAGGAATTCTGGAAAAAATATGCCAGGGGCCCGGCGAATTTTGGATGATTAAACCCCCTCCCAACTTCTGACGCCCACGTGTGGTGAGATCCCTACCCCCGAGCTCGCCGTAAGATCATTCAAGCTGACGACAAGGTATGTACCGTAGGCTTTACGCCCGAAAGCTTTCTACGATCGTCGCGTAACGAGGCTCACAGTCCCTACGAAACGTTTCGAAATAAAGTGGCCGCATCGTTGCAAGTGTCGGTGGAAAAAGTACAAATATTTTCGGTTCAAAGTGCCAAAAATGTGAAGCCAGATAGCCCTAGGCCGATCGATCAAATTTTGGACGTGCATTTCGCCGTTTTACGCAATTCGCCCTATTTCGCTCCCGCTTTGTTGCACGGCCTTTTAACGGCCCACAAACCGACTTTCGAACGGGCTTTGGGCGCCACGATCCTCAAAATCAACATCGATCCGTGTCTCGACGAAACTTGCGCTACAGTAAGACACGAAAATTCATTTTTTCGCGCGCACACGTTTTATCTTACTTATCGCGTTTTAAAGCGAATTTAAATTTTTTCATTGATTTTTAATATTAGTACCATTATCGGCTGATATAAAGTGGTCGCATTGAATTCGCAGACTTTGTATTTGTGTCTAAATCTTGCTTTAATATAAAAAAGTTGTGTCGTAAAGTACATTGGTCTCGGTTTAATTAGTTTAAACCTGATCAACATGGTAAATATATAATATGAAATAACGTTTGGATAGACCGTCGATTTGTCATGTAATTTTGTTTTGCAACCCTCGCTTTTCGGAGAGCAAATTAGATTTTGCAATAAAATGATAGGAAATGCTGTGTAATGTACGTATTTCATCGTTTTTATATTGTACAATCATAATTTATGTTATAGAGTCATGGAAAAATTAATTTTTTGCGATACTAATGATCAATCAGAAAGTTTGATTTACATCGACATAGTTTTTATGCTGATACGCAGGGGCGTAACCAGGATTTTATTTCGGGGGCCCAAAATTCTTGAAGTCCTATATCTCGGGAACCATTAGAAGATACGCGAAAATAATGTCATTTTTGAGCGTTTCTCGACAAGATTTATACCATGGTGATGTAAAAATTTTAGAAAAATTCAAAAATTTTCTTGCTTGATTTCAAATTTGGATATCAAAAATCTTTTAACCTATCGGTATGACTAACTTCTCAATATCAAATCAAAGCTTGCCTCCAAAACATTTCGAAATTCTTTTCTTTGCATTTAATTTTGTAGTTTTGTAAAGAAAACTAATACAGAAAATAATAAATCGGCGCGAAGCGCCGAAAATTTTGACAAAAATTTGCTATTTTAAAGTAAAATCTGGGCTTATAAGGTAAGAAAAAAGATGGACATAAGAATTTCGGCGCGAAGCGCCGGAAAATGTTGACAAGTTTGCTATTTTTAAGTAAAATCTGGGCTTCTAAGGTAAGTAGAAAGATAGACATAAGAAATCCGGCGCGAAGCGCCGAAAATTTTCGATAAATTCGCCATTTTTTAGTAAAATCTGGGCTTATACGGAAAGAAAAGAGATAGAACATAAGAAATCCGGCGCGAAGCGCCGGAAAATTTCGAGTTTAGAAGCTAGAAAGTGTGCTAAAAACGCATTATGACTGTCCACAATCCGTTTCCACTTCACGTGAATAAAAAAGCAAAGGGCCCCCTTGCTTTAAAAAATTAGTTTTTCATTTCGGGGGGGGGGGGCTAGCCCCCCCCCACCCCCCGCCGCTCCTGGTTACGACCCTGCTGATACGTAAATTAAAATTATAGAAGTACCGTATACAACAGCGTATTATCGTTTCACAACGCCGATAACCCGAACAATCAATAAAATTAATCAAATTTATATCAAAAAATCAATTAAATTAATCAGATTTATTTTAACAAATTGAGTTACTTGACTTTCTCCTTCATTTTTTTATCCATGTTTCTTCATAGGGAGCTTGTCATCAGCGGCTTACTGTAGATCGCGAACCGCTGTTTGTCATGTCAAATCGTTCGAGCTTGGTCGGTGTAACATTAAATGTCGAAGGCGAGTGTTCTGTAGAGCGCTTTACACTGCCTCCGAAGTGTAGCGCTTCGGTTTGTTTAAACAACGGTATTTGTCATAATATCAAGGGAGCCAATGGAACTGCTGGATTTTTGTAAGCGGGCTGTTATTATAGTATTTAAGGAGCTGATCATAAACACCTCAATTGCCATAATTTATTACTGTAATTATTAGACTTGATTATTACTGTAATTAACACGTTGCTTTAATCAGGTCCTGACATTTTGCTTCGTCGTGCGATTTGATAGGGACGGTCATTGTTTCATTTCGAATATAATATAGATTTAAGCTCAGAATTACATACAATCCGTGAAAGCCTGGGGTAATGGCGGCTTCGGACCCCCCCCCAAATTCAGAAAAATCGGAAAAAAGGACTTTTTAAACGTTATTTAGTGCCATTTTTGGCCTTTTTGGGCTTAGACCCCCCACCCCCGAAATTGGTGTTGGTCCCCCGCCCCAAGATAGGATGGCCAGCTACGTGCCTGATAAGACTAAGAGCTTATGGAACAAGTTATAATAGGAACAGGAATTAAAGCCGTAAAGAATATGATGACATATTAGTGTCAAGAACAGAATGATGACGTAGTTTAATTTACATAGATTCGATCTGGTGTCCTACAAAGCTTGAGTAATAAGCACTCTTGTATTCCGGAACAATGCTAAATTAACACTTGCTTAAATTGTTTAATTCATTATGATGCTATTGGCTGGAGAAACGGTATCCTAATGCATGTCCGTCTAAATTATTCTTTATGCATTATTCATTAAATGTCTTAAAAAAGGTTAAAAACCAATAAGTTTAGGATATATTTAGCAAATATCTTTTAGCGATCGTCTTGTTTGTTGTTTAACATAGATTTAAATTTAAATTAAAATCTACTTCTACTCTAATTTGACGTAATTTTAAATTTTTAATTTTAAATTTGCTTGATTTTAATTTACTTTTTTATTATTCAAAGCTGCGAATGTCGAGCTTCTGGTCGGGGCTCGAGATGCGAAGGCAAAACTCGTAGTTTCCACGGCGACGGATACGCTTGGCTCAAGCCAATCGCATCGAGCAATAATTTTTCCGTATCTTTCGAATTTCTAACCAGGTGTGATCATACATGCACAGTATGGGAATCCTGGGGGGTGAAAACCTAAAGTGCCTTCTTTGGGCTCAAAAATGGCCGGTACGCGTTAAGAAACATCGTTTTTTTGCGTTTCTGACGATACTCTATCCTTCTAGAGCATGAAATCATGAAAAAATTCCGAAAAAGTCGAATAAATTGACCAATATATCGCTTAAAACATGAAGATATGGCGCGAAGCGCCGAAAATTTGGCGATTTTGAGCAAATAGATAGCCAAAAACCCTTAAAAAGACACTTTTTCTACCAATTTTCAGGTAAGTTTAGGAAACTTTTGAAAAATCGCCAATTCTGGGGGGTGAAAAATTTTTGCGTGGGGTGAAAAATGATTCTGCGGGGGTGAAAACCCCCCCCCCCCAAGATCATGTATGGGTGTGATTCAATTTAAACTGTGCGTCTGGTTTAAACAAATAATTCTTATACGTGCAAAAGATGTAAAATACCAAAACAAAAACATTCAGCAAATTACTGCTAAATGCTATTGATAGAAATAAAAATAGCAAACAAATTAAAATTAAAATCAATTTAATTAATTTAAATTAATTTAAAAATACTTCAATCTGAGATTATTTATTAATAAACATGTAGATATCGTAACTTGAAATCAACAGAATTTGGTAAAAACTATTTAAATTTCAAATAATGCTTATAACATTTGAAGGCACAGTCTTCACCTTATTATGTGTCTTTAATTGTGATAATTTAGGTGGCTTTTCCTTTTGAAAAATGATTGTTTGATCTTTGCATTTGTACATAGGTTGAACTTTATATTTTTTTGTTTAACTTTACTTTTTTGCCAGAAATTTGAATTTTTAGCCGTAAATATGTGATTCTATGTCATATTTGAAGTACGCATACTGGGACAATCTTACTCACATCACCGTTTCAGGCCTCACATTTCAAAAGCTTTAATTTCATAATTGATGCGGTATTTTACAATGTAAACGACGTTTATTAGAAGACGATTATGTTGAAAATTCTGAATATATCTAATAATAGCTAGTTTCATTGAATTACAGTACTGTTAAACAAAGATATTTATTTGTTTGTAGAATAAAGATAACAAACAATAATACTGACTAAAAGTCAGCATTGTGAATAATTGATATACTAAAATGTAATTAAAAACCTACAATAAAGTAACATTAATTATGCAAATACCCTTATTGAACAACCAGTGCGGCTTATTTGTCACGTCAAGGTAATTTTCTGCCTACTAGTAAATGGTTTAAACTAAATTTCATTTCTACGATGTCGTTTTACATCGATTCCACTTCACACTAATCTCTTTTACAACCCGTTCAGGTTATTTTTTAACCGAACGTAGCTGCTTGTGTACTTATAAACGGTTTAAAGCAAATTGTTAACTTCTACGATGTGATGCCGTTTTACATTAGGTCTGCTTTACACTATTTTTTTCATTACTTGCTTAGCTTATTTTTATGTTAACGTAGTTTTTAGCAAACTAATAAACGGTATGTAAACTAAATTTCTTGTCTACGTTGCACAAATTCGTACAGTAAGTTCACTTTACACTAATGGACTTGTTTATCCCCCATTTATTTTTGCATAGGTACACTACTCGCCACGAATGTTTAAGCTTTGATAAGCTTCTAGAGCTTGTTAGGGTTATATCTTTAACACGTCGGTCCTATTTCCGCCCACGCACGACCGACATGTTAAAAATATATCCCTTAACAAGCTCTATCATCCTACGGAGCATATTAAAACGTAAACATTCGTGGCTTATTTTTAAAAATTTGTATTTCATTTAATATGCACGCTTACGTTTTCAGGTCTAGTAACGCCATTCTACTTTACAACGGACCAATGATTGAAAAAGCGTCAGGAGATGACTCGTCGTCGCAAGATTTTTGGCTGTACGAATTGTTGATGGTTTTCTAACCGTCAACGTGGACCTTGGGTCCGGCGAAACGATACTTAAATTGAACAATAAGCTGAATCGCAAAGTTAATGACGGACAGTGGCATACTGTAGACATATTCATGCAACCAGGTGCTAGGGTAAATAATTTATGCAATTTTCGCTAAATTTTAAATGGTTTATTGAAATTGATACTGATTTACTTGCCTTTTCATTCATGTGTGAGATTTGAAGTGTAAAACAACTGCTAATTTTACTTGGTGTAAACTTGAATGTTGTTTTTAGATTTGGTACCTATCCTAAATTTAATGGATTTGTTTAGTTTTTGTTATTATTTTGTTTACTTTGTTTTTGTAATTGTTTTTTATTTGTGTTTTGTGTTCTTGTTTTTTTATTTGTTTTTTTGTTAAATTTGTTGTTTTTGCTCTTGTTTTTTATTCTGAATTTTTGTTTTTGTGTTGTGGTTGGGCTGTTTTTGTTGTTATCCTTATGTATTGTATAATTAACAGCTATTTTTAGATGTTGTAAACTTAGCGGTTATTTTCCGATGTTACATGCTTAACGATGTTACAAGCTTAATAGCTACATTAACGAATTGTAAAGCTAAATCCGTGTTTAAGTGTGATGAACTATCATTTTTGTCGCACATTAAAAAACAGCGAAATGAAGTAAATAAATTTTCAACGAAAATACTTTTGTGTAAAGTGAAAAGTCAAGATGGCATAAGTTTGTCTTGTTTTTGCGGAGACTAGAAATCTTCCGAAATAAATGTAAATAATCGCCAAAATGTACTAATTGCAAGATTTAAACGACCTACGCGAAAATAGCTTTAATGATTTAATTTACTCTTAGTCCGCTACAGAGGCGTAGCCAGGATTTTGATTCGGGGGGGGGCATAGACAAAAATTTTTTAAGACTACTTTTACATTGAATGCCAGTAACGTTATGTACATACCTATAATAAAATTGAGTTATTCGACCTTTAGTAGTGGAGCCCAGCTAATTTATGGGTTTCTGACAATCAGAAATACAAAAATGTTAATCAGCCCGAAACGCCAAAATTTTTTGAAATTTTTACCGTTTTCATGTAGAATTTACGGTCTTTTAATTTACAAACAGATCGGAAATCAGAAGTGGCGCAAAGCATCATGAAATTTAGTAATCTTTTACTGTCCTTAACATTTTGTAGCATGTGAATACTAATATTCTGTCAGAGCAGAAAATAATCAAATTTGTACATAACAATTTTGACAGTTTAAGCTTCTAACCTGCAAAGTACTTACTTAGTATGAAGATGTTTTGCCTGATTTAGGCTATTAAACGCCATGCTGAAGCTTTACAAAAAGAAAGAACAATAACTAGTGTCGCTATGCGCCAAAAAATTTTGAAGTTTCAGCTCTTGAAAATCGATTTATATCGCTTAAATCATACAGAACAGACAAATCAATTCTGGCAAACCCTTTTTCCTTTTTGTCCTCCCAAAAATCTCGTTGCACATGTACAACGAGATTTTATGGCTGGGGGTCTGCGGTGGCGCGCTCATTCGCCTTCCCCCAACGGGATCCGGTTCAGTGCCCTGGAAAATTTTGTAAAAAAGCACTTTAATGTTAAATACTGTCGCTAACATTTTCGCAAAATCGGGCAAATCTCGGTTCTGAATTGAGCCTAAAACACTTAAAATCGATGAACTCCTACATAGTACAAGATTTCTGAGCTGAAATGGGTTTTTCAACCTCTGCATAGTATAAAGCGCAGCGAAGGGTGCTGCCAAAAAGATATGTATCAATGACAATTTTGTTCTTATCGTTTTCAGGCCCATTTGCGGCCTTCTTATTAACAAGATATAGTTAAGGAAACAGAAAATGCGCAAAAACACAAGAAAATTTGGCCATTCCTTTCATTTAAAATAGGATTATGTGTCCTTGAAAAGAAAGACAAACAAAGCAAAGAAAAGACAAAGTGGTACGCAATCATTTTCGCACATTTACTATTATGCTCAACAAGCTTGCGCAGTTTCATTCAACGAACAAATAGAGCAATAAATCACTAAAGTTATGTGAATTGATCGATTATTTTAGCTAATTCAAGCAATTGAACTCATTGGATCCATATATGTAACAATGAATATAATAAAGACTCGGCGCGAAGCGCAGGAAAATTTTTGACGTTTTTGCGTTTTTGAAATCAATTTTCTGGACACAATTATTACACTAGAAAAATCAACAAAATTTCTGAAAAATTTCGGGGGGGCATGTGCCCCCAATGCCCCCCTGGCTACGCCTATGGTCCGCTACATACTTATTTGTTAATCTCCATTTTTATTCTGTTTACATTTCCTTCTACGCTTGTTTTAAATAGAAGCCCTTATCTTTCTGACATTTGAAAAAATTGATATTTTGCGGTATATATATATATATATATATATATATATATATATATATATATATATATATATATATATATATATATATATATATATATATATATATATATATATATATATATATATACAGGGTGGGCCAAAAAAAGGCTACACTCCGATTCAACAGGGCACAACTCCGGCTGATGTGAACATGAGACGTTAGAACTGGCAACATTAGATAGATAAAAGTGTCTTCTTCCGAATCGTGTAAAAAATTTTGGCCAGCTGCCAGCGTTTCGTGCACTACGGCTATTTGTTTACACCTCACTTTGATATTGTTCTAACCTCGAAGTTTCCGCATTGTATCACATTACTGTGTATGTAGGAATCCTTTTTTGACCTGTTTGACAATGAATACCTTCACAAAAATTAGGTAGCACATTTTTTAAAGCCCCAGAGTAGATACGCTTCTTACTGAGTGCAAAAATTTCAGGATATCGTGAAAATAGGATGCAAATTGATGGCAAGACCAATGACGCTTTTGGCCTTTAGACAAAATCAAAGTAGGGTGTAAACTAATTGCCGTAGCGCTCGAAGCATTGATATCTGGCCAAAAGTTTTTACATGATTCGAAAGAAGACACTTTTATCTATCTAATGTTGCTAGTTCTAACGTCTCACGTTAACATCAGCTGAAGTTATGACCTGTTGAATTGGAATGTAGCCTTTTTTTTGCCCACCCTGTATATATATATATATATATATATATATATATATATATATATAGGTTGTGAGCCTTCTGCTGGATCGCTGCCAAAACGTCACCGCCTCTTCGCGTATTTCATCGAATGTGCTACCTCAGTGCCAAGCCACTGCACCTACCAATGGTCCGAACGAACAATTGAACTTGGACACGCCCCTTCAATTGGGGGGCGTGGCTAAGGTCGACGTGCCGTCTTTCCGCTTTTTGCGCAATTTGACGTATAATTTCGACGGCTGCGTTAGAAACTTGAAAATCGACGGTCAGGTGAGCGAAAAATTTCCGGTATACTGTAGCGTTGGTTGCGAGTGCTGCGCTTATAATTCTTATAATTTCAACGATGGTTTAAATTGAATTATTATTGGTAATTATGCGACTCCGCGTCGACTGGTGTTATTAGAGCGTAAATTTAAATTTTACTATTTTTGAAAAATCGTCACTTCACACTTTCCTAAAAAAATTATAAAATATTGGAAATTTAAGGAAGTCACGTACGAAGGCTTGCTTTGCTAAGCTTTTGGCTGCTCTTGATGCCATCCTTTTCGTTTTTTGTGCTTGCTCGTCAGATCGGCGATCGCATCAATAGTTTACACACTCATTTGCACCGCTCAATACTTTAAAAACACCAGAGCCGTAATTCTAACGCGTTTTTTGTATATTGCTTTAAATCTGTTTCCTTGTAAAGGAAACCATTAGCAACGGTGAGATGACACTAGACATCAAATGTAAAGTTCGAATTTCAATCATCTCATAAGCACATTGTTCAAATTATCAACTTTACATTTGTCTCTGACTAATTTCGAAACTTTCCGTCATTGCGCTAGAGTAGACACAGGAATATGCAATAATGAAAAGTCACGAAAGCGGTTTCTGTTTATTGTATCCGCATTATTATTGTAAACTTTATAAACTGTTTTATATTATATTATATTTTAAATTTTATAAAATATTCTAAGATATATACGTATCTGTGCATTTTATGCTAATTTAAACCAGTGATACTGTAGCTTATGCGTGTTCAAAATGGAGTCTTTTAAGCGAAAATCAGTTCTCTGCTAGACACAAAGAAACGCATTGTTTGTGTTTGTATGGAATGAGGTGTAAAGTGACGTGTAAAGTCTTGCCTACAGACGGTTGCTGATTTTATACTTAACGCCTCGTTCTTATCAGCAGAGTGTAAAGTAGCCTGAAAGTTTTCCTCTGCGCTTTGCACGCTCAAGCCCTTTTTTCTAGCTCTACGACCTACTCAGCGTATTAAAATCGGAATACAGTACTCCGGGCTGTGAGCAGACTGCTTATTATTGCGAAACCACTTCCGACGAATCACAAGGTTACTGTCATCAGGGGGAATGTGTGGCTTCGTTAGATGGTCAAAGAAAATGCGTGTGCGACCCGGGTTTCCACGGCGAGCGTTGCGAATCGGGTAATGACTGTACATGATCTAGAGGGTTGGGTTTCAAACCCCCAGAAAGGTTTCCACCCCGACCCCCATAATTCGCGATTTTCCAGAAATATGCGTAGAAAATGCGCTCCTTTAAGCGTTATTAGCTATCTGTTTGCTTAAAAGTCTAATTTTCGACGCTTCTTGCCTTTTACTAATTTTTTGGCTATATTTTGTTATTTTATCTGAATTTTTCGTTTTTTTAAATTAGTGTTTTCACGCGTTTGAAACATGAAGCATCGTCAGAAGCGTGATGTTTCTGACGTGTGTCCACCGTTTTTGAGCCCAAATAGGTCTTTCAAATTTTTTTCGGTTCATCTCTACCCCCGGGATTTCCATGCTGTGCGTGTCTAGTAATGACAGTGTAAAGTATTTCCAGCGAGAAGTTTGTTGTTTATGTCTTTTATTTTTGACAAAATAATGTATATATAGATTTCATTCATTTTACAAAATTTGCGTTAGCTTGTGCTTCTTATATTTATTTGAATTTTTGCATCACGTGAAAATCTAAATTAATTTTTACGTCTATTTATCGTGAACACGCAACGTTCATATCTTTAATTCGTTTAATTCGCTCATTCAATCTATCGTTCAAGAACCAAACTTTTCGCAGAAGACATCACACAATATCTCACCTACATTAAAATGGATGATATGTCGCATACATGTAACAGGGGATGGGGTATCCCCCCAATTTTTGGAAAGATTCGGATTTTTTGGCCGTTTCAACGTTTTTTGGCCGTTTTAACGTTTTTTTGGCCAAAAATTGAAGGTCATTTACCCCGCCTTCCAGGCCGGGGACCCCCACCCAAAACTTCTGAGCCGTTACATGTATGACATATCTAGTTGGATGTCGTAAAGATAAATGCATTGCATGGCCGATTTGAGGAGGCTGAGCCGGTCTAAGGGCTAACGGATCGACAATTGAGCTTTTTTAGGCCAAAGTGACCTCAAAAACTAGTATAAGCACTAAATTAGCGTGAAAATTACGTTTTTACAATGTTTCTGGTCAATTTAGAACGCTTTCAGGAAAAGTTTTCAATTTTCATATATTTTTGGCCTTTATTTGTCTCAATTTCCCAAAAAATTTTTTTTTCACGCGCATGTCTCGTCATAACGTAGTCGCTTTGATTGCACTTATACGTCTATATCTCTTTGTGTAATATTTAGCTTCGTCTTTTATACACGTCTTTCAGTCACCTGGCCGCAAAATTTTTTACTCTCCAAGGACTCTCGATTTTCCAAAAAAAATCGTAGAAAAAGGTGCTGATTTAAGCGGTTTTATTTATCTTTTGACCTAAAGCTGCCAAATTTTAGTTTTATCGAGCCACAAGACTGCATTTTCTTTGATTCATTCAAATTGTTCCATGTTTTTCAAATTTTTATGTTACGTTTTAGAAAGAATGATCAGCGTCAGAAACGCCTAAAAATGTTACTTTTGACCATATTCATCGTTTTTAAATCTAAAGAAGGCACTTTAGTTAGGAAAACATTTCCGGTTTCAATCATAAATGTAACAGCTCGAAAGTTTGGGGTCCCGGCCATTGAGGGGGGGGTAAATGACCTCCGATTCTTGGCCAAAAAAACGTCTAGAAACGGCCAAAAAATTCGATTTTTTTCCAAAAATAGGGAGGTCAAAATTGTTTTGGCTTTAAGAAATGGGGGAGCGTCCGACTTTGAGTATGGGATCTCCCTCTTACATGTATGGTTTCGACTCCCCCAGAAATCCCATGCTGTGCATGTATTAAATCATCAGATAACTTGGAAAAAATAAAATAAATTAATACATCTTCTTTTAGAAGGTCGATGGAAAACTTTCAAGAAGAATGCATTAGTCAGGTATCATATAACAGAGCCATTGCCGCATAGCTGGACCAAAGCCCGACTTTTATTCGTGCGCAATCACGACCTTTTGGACGACGGCCAATTGATGAGGGCCGAAAACAATCAGAGGTCGAAAAATAGCGTCATTAATGTAAGCTTGCGGTGAAGCTAATTATTAGTTTAATAATTAGCGACCGATTGTCGTCGTTAACTAATTATTTACTAATTAATCAAGGAACACTAAGTGTTAGTTGTGCATATTGGGTATTTGGTAATATATATATATTTCCTTTATTTATATTATATATGTATGTATCTGTACTGGGTGGCCCTTAAAAAGGCTACATTCCGATTTAACAGGTCATAACTTCGGCTGGTGAGAACATGAGACTATAGAACCGGTTGCTTTAGCTAGATAAAAGTGTCTTCTTTCCAGGCGTTTAAAGAATTTGGACAGATGTCGATGGTTCGGGCGCTACGGCAAGTTGTTTACACCCTGCTTTAATATTATTTAAACGCCAATAGCATCATTGTTCGTCATCAATTTGCATCCTCCTTTGACAATATCCTGAAATTTTGGCACTCAGTAGGATGCGTATCTACTCTAGGGATTCAAAAAATGTGCTGATTAATTTTGCCAGAAATATCAATACGATACCTACATACAGTGTAATGTGATACAATGCAGAAAGTGTAGGGTTTGAGCAATGTCAAAGTCAGGTGTAAAGAAATTGCCGTAGCGCACGAACCGCTGGCAGCTGGCCAAAATTTTTAACGCGGTTTAAACAAAGACATGTTTATCCATCTAATGCAGCTGGTCCTACTGATCCTAAAGTTCTATTTTCACATCAGCCGAAGGTATGACCTATTAAATTGGAATATAGCCTTTTTTATGGGCCAACTTGTATTGCTATTACATAATACGATTTTTATAATAATGACAGATGAACAAAACAAAGCGGTGTAACTATTTGCCGCAACAAGAAACATAATGGCTTAAGGAAATTCACAAAAAATAATTTAAGAATAAGTGTCTGATCAAAATATTCAAAAAGGTGATGAAAAATATCTAGTTTACAACGAAGTTTGTTGTGTGCAAATGAAGTATCTTTCAAAACCGCACTTTTCTCTGCTTTTCTCTCTTTTTCATCAAAAGCTTTGAAAATGAGTGCTTTGATTTTCAAAGGTTTTGAATCACGTGATCTAAAAATGTTGGTTCTCGCTTGTAAGAATTATATTCGGCCTATTGTAGAGTATGCTCTAACTGTATGGAGCCCCAATTTGCTTTCCGTTATCAACAGGGTTGAACGGGTACAACGAAAATTTACTAAAAGGTTAATTGGATGCAGGGGTGGATTTAGGGGGGCCGCCCCCCCCCCCCCATTGGCCCAGAATAGTGCGCAAAATTAAGGATTTTTGAGCGATTTTCGACTTAAAACGGCTAATTTTTCCGCCCAAGTCAGGGTTCCGCCCCCCTTAGGGGTACCGCCCTCCCCCTTAGGAAAATTTTGGATCCGCCACTGATTGGATATATGGGACTCTCTTATGATGAAAGGCTAAAAGCCTTAAATTCAGAGAGGCTTGAACTCCGTAGAATTTATTTTGATTTAATTGTTACGTATAATATTATTCACAATAATCTCTTACCTTCTGAAGATTTTTATAAGTCTTATGGTCATTCGCGTACTAGGAATGCATTTGCAAATCAGATCTATTTAGAAAAATTTCGACTTGATTGTAAAAAGTATTGTTTTGCTACTAGATCAGCTAGAATTTGGAAAAAGTTCTCCAAATGTTGAGATATTTGAGAGAAATTTGAAAAGGGTTAATTTCGGTAATTTTTTAATGGGTCACACGTGAGCGCAATCTATTTGCCTGTGGGTCCAGGACATTTCGCATTACACTATGCTATTTTGTTTTCCTTGCGACTTTGTTTTACCCTTGTGTTTTTTCCGACTAAGGTATTAGCATTAGTATATTAAGATGCAGAATGTAAAGTTGTTTTAAATTCATAGATTTTTCCTCCTTTTATTTAACGCAGAATAGTTACCATAATACTAAAAAGAAAGAACTATGTACTAAGTGTATGATCGCGCCGGTCAATCGAACGAAAAGCTAATGTAAAGAGTGATTGATCAAAGTGTGTAAACCGAAACAAGCGGTACGGTCGTTTCCTGCATTTTTTTGGCGTAGGCCGTTCATTTACAATAAAGTTGAGGCCGTGTCTTCATTCTGTGTTCGGAATTGATCGTATGCCCGAACCATTTGCTTCGTTTATACCTCGCACTGTGTGTTTTAAACCAAAATTTACAACGATTTTTTACTTCTTAATTAACACTCTGAAGTCGTCGTTGTTCGTTTCTTTACACTGGATTTGGAACCGATCGCGCGCACAGTCCGATTGCTTTGTTTACACTCTAAACCATATCCTTTAAATTACAATAATTTTTGTACTTTAAGTCAAAACACTTAAGTCGTCGTCGTTTTGTCTGTTTACACTTGATTCTGAATCGATCTTGAGCGCGCAGTCTGCTTGCTTCGTTTGCACTTTACACTAAATGTCTGAAACCACAATTTACAATGATTCTAGTGTTTTTAAGTTTCCACGCTGTTGTCGTCGTTCGTTTGTTTACACTAGATTCGGAATCGATCTTACGCGCATTCCGCTTGCTTCGTTTAAACTATACAGATTGTCTTTTAAACTATAATTTACAATAATTTTTGCGCTCCTAACTCTATACTAAGTCGTCGTCCATTCTTTACACAGCTGGTCAACAAGCGCGTCGGTTACGAATTCTTAGCCGACCGACCGGGCGAACAGTACGAAGTCCGACCAATCCTATCTCTGCAACCCAACGTCGCGTATACTGTAGAATTGGAACAATTTTGGCGATTCGCCAGCGTTTCCGTCGACGGCCTGTTCGACCAGACGCACGCGGCGCGCCGCTTGCCGTCGGCGGCCAATTTACTGACCGCCGGCGAACTCGACGACCGGTCGCTCATTGATTACGATCCGCACGGCATCTATCTGGGTGGCTACAGTACGCCTTTGTTGTCCGCGGCGTCCTCGTCGTCGTGGGTCGCGCATTCGAGCGTTTTTGAGGAATTTCAAGGTAATACCTTAGATTTAGGTCTTTTTAGGTTCAAACCGTCGATTTGATGTTCTATTCGTAACGTTTAGCGTAGTACCTTGAGTTCGCTTCGGTTTACACTTTTAGTGTAAACTGTCGACTATTTTGGGAAACTTGATTAATCATCGGGGACGAATAGTCTGATGAAAAGAATTCAACTTTTGCTCACTGTATGCGCTGTTTATTGACTTCGTGGGGTTGATTACAGTAACCTTCGACTTATTGCGTCGCGATGCGGTAAAGTGTAAAATATGTGTATGTTTGTGTGTGTGGTGTGAAGTTTAAATATGCGTTTCTTACACTTAAGGAATATTTTAATTTTGTAATTTGTGTGCGTAATTGAATATGTAAATACTAATGTGCCATGCATATTTTGTGTTTTGGCAGTCGCAGTGTGAAGTTGCTCGAAGCTGTAATAATCTTTATGTAAACTGAATCTCAATGCGCCGGTTAAGTTTTTTTAGCTAAATCACATTTTATTTGTGTTATATCTTCGCGCAACGATTGTACCTCAGTAAGATAGCAAAATTACTCAACCAATGCAATACGATATTTAGCATAAACTCGGGTGTAAAGTGGACTAATTATTCAATTCCTATCATTATCGCCAGCACGTAGTTCTTGGAAAACTGGGGAATTAGTCCGTCCCACGAAGTTTTAAAAGTATCCACATTTTTAAGTTATCTTAACCACACTCAGTGCAACCGGAAATCGGGTTATGCAAACATATGCGCATTTTGGAGGTGGGGTAGGGGATGAGGGAGGGGGGTTGACTCCTCAGAATATGAGACATCCCGACTACATCTGCTATACCCTAACCTTTAGATTTTGGCATTTTTTCGCGATTAAACGCGTATGAACATAGCTTGTATCCGCAATTTCGTCTAAAACCAAACTTAAGAAATCAAAAATTAAATAATACTCTGAAAAGCGAAAAAAATTAAAACACAAGTTAAAAGTGTAAAGTGTAAACAGATGTAAAGTCGTGTGTATACGCGATTTTGTCTGAATAAAATTGAAAAGTTGCAAATTTGAATAATACTCTGCTGTAAACGCTTGTAAACCTTGTTTGTATTCACGATTTTATTGAAATTAAATTAAAGAAATTAAAAATTTAAAAAATAAAACTCAACTTAAAAGTGTAAAGCGTAAACATGTGACACGTGTAAACTCAGGTCGGATCCGCGAATTCGTAAGAATTACGTTAAAAATTAAAAACTAAATAATACTCTAAAAAGTCAAATTAAAAGCGTAAAGTATAAACTGGTGTAAGCTTCGTTGGTATCCGCGTTTTTATTTAAATTCAGAAATTAGACTGCGTAAAAGTGTAAAGTGTTTCAACTTAGCTTGCATCAATATTAAACGTATGTAAAGGTGTAAAGTGTAAAAGCGTGAAAACCGACCTAGGTTGCATCCGCGATTTCGTCTTCGACGATTTGCCGCTAATTGTCGCCGGCGACAATGCCCACGCTCGAGCCGTCGACGTCCGTGACGTCGTCGACGGCTGCCCTTTGCTCGTCGCGTGCGCGTCGCTACAGTGTCCGTCGACCATGATTTGCGTCGACGCGTGGAAAGGCGCCATTTGCACATGCCCTAAGGGCGCTGCGCCCATTTGGCACGATGCCAACGACGGCACGCTCGCCGCCTGCACCGAAAGCGTTGCCGCTTTACGCGTCGGAATCACTAGCGGCGCCGTCGCGGCCATTTTAATTAGCCTGCTCGCCTTATTGAGTAATTCGTTGAGTTATCAAATTTAATCGTCCGATTCTCGCCTTATTGAGTATGCTGTTGTTTAATTATTTAATTACAGTCGAACTCGCCTATAAGACACTGTGGATATAAGACTTTTAGGCTTTTAAGACGCAAAAACCTCTGGTCCCAGCCATTCATAATGCATTATGATACATTAAAAACTCGCCTATTAGATACTCGGCTGTAAGACTATAAGACGCAGCTGACCTGTTCTCATTGCATTACTTTCGTTTTTCTCGACAACTATTTGAAAAATATGACCGTGTTGAGCTTTTCTCGGCGAAGTCTACACATTGCAGCATGTGTAACGCAAACAGTCTGTTTGGAAGACAAAAGTTATGCGGAAGGCTACGAAATCGGCGCGAAGTGGCCCTACTTGCCTGATCTAGTTATTATTCAATCAGCCAACTAGCCTTATTGATTAAAGCTTGTTTATTTATTTAATTATCTAGTTTGATTATTAATTATTTATTCTTATTAAATCATCTATCTTATATTTAATTATTTATTTTTATTTTTGATTTATTTTTTTGATCGTTTTAATATTATGTTATTATTCATTTTATAAATTTTCTGTATACTGAATTTTCATCAAATCAAACTGCGTTGCGGTTCTTCGCTCGAAATTATTAAGTCTAGTGTACGGTGGCTGGCATACAATGAATGACAATCGTCTCTGTTATTATTTTCTTCAAATAGCGTTGTATATCAATATTTGAAGTAACAGAAATGGAAAGAAAACAAAACATTAATTGATAATTATTTATGTTTTTTGTCTTATTTCATCGTAGAAATTCAAACGACGCTTATTTGTTGATTGAAGTCCAGATTGTAATAAAATGTTTAAGCGAAAATTGAAATCCAACATGTTTTTCCATAGTAACTCATGATTTTTTGGATATAGCTAGAAGGTCCAATAAAAAACAAACTGATAAGGTTTGATTGGTTATTCTTGTTCTAATCTGCAGAAGTTAGTGTAAACCTTAGATTTTTAATAGTTTTCCTTTTAAAAATATTGATTTTGCGGTAAATGCTTAGCTCGTGATTTATGCCACTCAAGCAAAATTAATTCGCCAGTATCCGAAGGCTTATTAATCATTAAAAAGATCGTTGTATAGGTTTGCACATGTTCATGAGAAATCACTCTTAAAGCTAGTACGACGATTTTTTGCATAGCGAAGAAAAGTTTGGTGGGAAGCCCTGTATATGCATAATTTATCAAAGGTCAAAATTTTGGATTGCTAACTTTCTGGGTGGAGGGGGCTGCGAATTTATAAATGACAAAAAACACCTAAATATGGCCTGAAAATGCAATTTTCTGTCCGAGAGTCAAGGAAAGGTACAATATTTTAATTTTGGGGATTTATGGGGTCATCCTTGTTGTACCTTCTGACTTAATGAACTGCCTGGTGCTCCTCGTCATCTCGCATCCAATGCAAATATCGCATTAGCCCTCTACGGAGTAATTCTTTGTTTAAAACTTCCTGAGACGATTTTAGATGGATAACGTACTGTTCAGGCTATCTAGGTGCTAACGTTTGTCATACAAACTTTACACTGTCGCAATCGCTTGATAAATGACAGTGTAAAGTGCTAGCTAAAACTGCACTATTAATTTCTGTTTTATTAATCGCCTTAGTTTCAAAGAAGGTGTTAGTTTAAACTGGGCTGTTGCTGCTCACACCGTATTTGCTAAGCGACTCCTCGGAAAACTGCACTTTAAACTACTAGTTTAGGCTGCGTTGCTGCTTTACCTTAGTTTCGAAGTTGAGACTTTAAAAAATGACCGGCTAAAGTAGGAGTAGGTACTTTTTTAACAGGTCTGTTTCTTCTTACATTTCATTTGCCAGCGGCAACAAAAAAACTGCAGTTTGAACTACTAGTTTAAACTGCACTGTTACTTCTCTCTTGATGATCACCCCTTTAAAAGATGGCGTTTTAAAGCATGTACCAGTTCGTACTGGGGCCGTTGTTCCTTACGTCGCAATTGCGAACCGGCGATTCGAAAAACTGCAGTTTAAACTACAACTTTAAACTCCCTTTACACCAAATTTATTTATACCAAATTTACGTTCTCTATTCCCCATTCCATTGCAGTACTCCTACTCATTTTGGTCGTTTATTCGCGCCGGCGTCGTAAACCTCCATCGATTCAGGAGGATTTGATAAGCCGCGAAAACGTCCGCGGCTACAACGAAGAAGGGGGTGGGGAGGAGGACCAGGACAATTACAACATTGGCCCGTTGCGTAAGCCGGTTTTGCCCAGCGAAGATTGGCCCCAGGCGACGCCTATTGTCTCCAACGAGAGGTCTAAATCGAAGCCGACGGCTCCTTTAGAGGGTAACCGAAATTCGATGCTAAAATGATCCACTAGAATAATAGTAAATATAAAAAAGATATATATAATGACTCAAATAATCCATGAATTCGATCAAAATGTAATAAGAATATAATACTGCAGTTCGTGGACGCACAAAGTCGGAGTCGGCTGGGGGGGTAAATCTCAGAAATTCAAGAAAGTAAAAATGTTAACTAATTTTTTTGTTGTTTAAACGGTCAAGATGGTCAAAATTGCGTATAAAACGTCTTTATGTGGTAATTTTGCATTTTTAAACCACTTTTAGTCCACATTGACTGCATTATTTTACATTTATTAGTAAAAAATACATAAATTGATCAATTTTTGGCGCTTTTTTGTAATAAAGTACATAATAGTACAAATTGGCGAAAAATTTTTTGACATTTTTACTGCTTTTGACCCTGAAAATGATGCAAAAACCGTTCCGTCAGCTCAAAATCGCCGTACAGTACCTGTCTGGCTGACCCTTTAGCGGGTTTGATACCCCTGCCCTACTTGCTTGTATGTTGTAGTTTAAACAGAACATTTTTTTACATATTTGTTTAACACACTTTACCGCAGCTTTACGTTGTAGCTCAATCACTCATTGCGACGGATTCAATATTTCCGTTAGTGAGACTACCTACTTATCCCGAAAAATTTTCCCAATACACCCTTTTTACGGAGTTTGCCCTCTTCTAACCCGTATCAGTCAATATCAGTGAAGCACCTTCCGAAAATTCAATTTTCGAGAGTGTTGTGCGAACAAATCGATAAGTTTTTTTCGGATTTAGAGCGTACAACGCTGAAGGATGGCTTGAATTGCATATACTCAAATTACTTTTCATTCGTGCTTGCATAATTTCCGGTGAAAAGCTGCGTAAAGTGTGCTGAATTTTGCATATTTTTTGCTTCAAAAAGCCATAAAACCTTCCATGCGTACAAAAATCTATTTTTGACGCTAAACGTAACTCCCCGTTGAGTCCGCCGAAAATTTCTGGAAAATTTCGACAAATCGTACCCGCAAGAACATTAAAATTGGGCGGAAAATCAAAAATCTATGATAAAAGAAATTAATAAAATCTTGTCGGGCGAATGCAAGGCATTTCTCTCATCGTCCCTTTAAACTAGTTTCTGATTTTTGTAAACTGTTCGCGCCACATGTTTATCATACTATTTTTAAATTTATCAACCATTAGATTTTGAAGATACCTGAATTTACACAAAAATGACTTTCTTTTTATGGCATCAAGAAGAATGTGTTTTTAAAGTAAGCGGGTTCTTAGACGCGTGAAATCCAGCCTTAAAATTACGGAGGCTAGTATCTGCATTTTTGAATAATCTTAATAATCATAATCTTTTCGTTTGTTATTGCTATTCGTTCCTTTTGGCTGAACAGTTAGCAACTTATCGATTATTTATTATGTAAACTTCTTTGTGTAAACCAGCAGGCACGCATCTCTGGGCGGAATGGGGGTTCGTAACCCCAAAATTCAGAAAAATTGGAAATATTGGACTTTTTAAACGTTATTTTGTGCTGTTTTTGGCCTTTTTGATCTTGTTCTCCCTTAAAAAATTGGTGATGGTCGATAAAAAATAGGACGGCCAGCTACCTGCCTGTATACCAGTGGACTTAACCCTATCGCTGATACTTTTGGTCTTCTGCTTAATCTGCTGACGTTCGCAACGGGTTAATCTAAGGATTCGGACCTATGTGGTTCTAATGCATTTGTTTTTGACTAGAAACTCTAGCACATCGCCTTCAATTTTTTCGCCGGATAATCGATAAGAATGAAGGAGAGGCACACTTTACATAAATAGGAAAACACTGCCTCCCTGAACGGTTCATTAATGTTAATTTCGAGCTTTTTTCCCAATTTTAACTCTTATTGCTTAAACCTGATTTTCGTCTTATTTTTCCCGTGGAATTTTTTTTATCCTTCTTCTTGGCGTTAGTCGCTTGATCTCTAGTCCCTCGTTTTCTGAAATGAGTCAAAAAAATCTGGCAACGCCGTCGCTATTGTCGATTTTTATATTTTGTTCGATTTTGATGTGCATTTTCGACTGAAATTAATTAGGATACGAAACATTGAGAACTCGTCGACAATTTTTAAGGGTTAGCGTGGTCCTTTAGTTAAAATTTCTGTGGCAGCTGAACTTCCCATTCTGACTACCAAAACCAAAAACAGGACCTACAATAATGTTCAAAGGCTATTTTTCTAGAATTTCCATGGATTTATAAATTTTACGACAGTAACTGTATATTGCTGGAAAATCTTCTCAAAATTCACTGATGGACCTTAATCGCTTGACAGTCAACTTCTGAATCGTCGCGGGATAAGCGAATCAGTGCATAATAAATGGTAAAGCCTGAATTTTTGGGGTTTAAATTTCTTGAAAGGTCAATAAAGTGCCGAAAATTGATAATTGAATAATAATAATAGTAATAATAATAATAATTATTATTATTATTATTATTATTATTTATTATTATTATTATTATTATTATTATTATAATAATAATAATAAACATTGATAATTGTTGGAAAACACCATTCTTCGACGTTTTTCATATTCCTCTATCAATGGACTTTAAAAAATCTCCAAAAACGTTGAAAAAATGAAAATATAATTCTGATGATCTTTCAAATATTGGGGGTCTTTTGTTTTTGAAAACAATTCCCATGCCCCTCATGATAGCGTGCCCTCTAGAAGCATTTATTGGGCTTTCTCCAACGGTAAACTGCATATAGAGCTGCGGTGCTAACATGCTGTGCAAGTTACCTAACGATTTCGTCAGGCGATTTGGACGCTTTTATAAGCGACCGCGTCCGCGACGCCGATCGTGATCCGCTGGCGCCGCCGTTTGATGAATTGCGGACGTATGCCGTCGAAGGCGACGACGCCGCCGACGGCGTCAGCTTGTCGTCGTTGTCGGATGCCGACGACGACGTCGGACCCGACGCCGGCGTCGACGGTCGTTTGTTGGACCGTTGGGGCCCCAAATTTCAAAATTTGCGCGACATTTGCGCCGGTCGCGATTGAAAGAACACGGAATTAAGTTAAATCCGTAACTTGATGTTTCAACTTTGTGAGTAAAACAAAATGCATTTGGTCACGCATTGATTAAGAAGTTCTGGTGTTTATGGACAAAATTGCAATTATGTTGCGCCGTCGAAGTTTACCGATGCATTGCAGATCAAGTTTTTTTAAGTTTCGCCACTATCGATCGGTCATTCTTACTGTAGTTTACATTATGCCCATGTTTCATGCAACTTGTCGTAAACTAGGTAGGTATTCGTTATTTTTAATGCTCCAGAATTAGGACGTCTTGTTGCTCTATTTTATATTACTTAATGGTCAGATTTGACGACGCCGTTTCTGTGACAGCACATGATTTATGGTTTTTTTTAAACAAAATCATATAAAACGTCATTTCGACGCATAATTCTTAGACAGTACGCTTAATATGTGACTCAAACTCCCTAAACAGGTTAGGGGTAGATGGCTTTGACCTGGGATACACTGTCGCAATCGTTTTTGCCCTAGAATTTGTATTGAAAGCATTTTTTCGTCGCTTTTTGACAGTAATTGACAAAACTTCACGAAAAGCACCAAAAGCTGGGCGTTTAATCCATCTCATTAATTTTTCGAGCGGCTTATGAATTTGAAATGTTATTTTGAGATGGAAAAGTTTTTATTCCACGAGCGGTCAATTTTCGACACGCCCACATTTTAGCGGCTGATCATCATACGTGGGCAGCAAGAAAATTCTAGGGGGTGCAAGATTTTTGAAGGTCAGAAATCGCCTTAAAAATGGTGGTATGGCGATAAAAACACCATTTTTCGACGTTTCTCATCAAGCACTATCCATTGGCATCAAAAAAATGCGAAAAAACAAAAAAAAATTTCAAAAATTGAATTCTGGGGGTATTTTGATTTCTGGGGGTTTTTATGGTTTCTGGGGGTGCGTACCCCCCCTCAAACCTCCCCCCACGCCCAGGTGTGCTGATCATCCAATTTATGTATTTCAAGTGCGTACTAATGCATGATAAGAACGTTTTCTCCGTTTTTCTTTTGTCTCGAATTTGGCCGGTTGTGCCGATCAAACAATAGTCAAAAATCAGAAATTGGGTGGGCTCTTTCCCGCTTAGGTTATTTACTTTGTTAGAAGATAAGTAGTAGATAGAAAAAGTAGATAATTTGTAGAGGTAACTTTATTTTTTTACCCGTACATTATAAAAAACTGATAAAATCAGATTTGATTTGGGAAAATTTGTGTTTCAGTCGACAGCTTGAGTCGGTCAATTTTCAACATGCCCAAAATTTAGCAACTAATCCAATCTACTCGCTACTTAAATTATATTCTTGAGCATCGCGGTATTCCGCCGCACATTGACGTGCTGGTATTTGGGGTGTCACGAAGATCCTGCAGAATCAGCAATTGAACTATTATCCAATCAAATTAGAAATAAAGGAACTGAATTTAAATCACTTAGACCACACTCTGGGCGTGGGGGTTTTGGGGGTGTGCACCCCCCAGAAACCAAAATACCCTCCAGAATTCAATTTTTGAAATTTTTTTCGTTTTTTTCGCAATTTTTTAGTGCCAATGGATAGTGCTTGATGAGAAACGTCGAAAAATGGTGTTTTTATCGCCATACCACCATTTTTAAGGCCATTTTTTTGACCTTCAAAAAATCTTGCACCCCCTCCCCCAGAATTGTCTTGCTGCCCACGTATGACTTAGACCCTCCAAATCCCAAAATTGAATTTTTGTCATTTTTCGTATTTTTGCGATTTTATTTCCGTCAGACCCTCCCAAAAATTTGGTTAATTATTGCCTCTTTGTAGATTTCAGCGCGTTTACATAATTTTATTTTCTGTACATCACTTTGCTCCGTTGTAATCTTTTCGCTGTCGATTTACATTTTCGTACTACTTCGCTCTTAAAATTTTTATTCGCACTGATTCATTGGCGCTTATTATAAACGCTTAGTAGCCAAAGCTTTTTTGAACTTTTCGGACGCTTTTTATGTAAATTTGGCCTATTCTGTTGATTTTTACTTTTCGAACTGTTTACACTGTTGCGTATTGCGTTTACAATTTCGCTTCTTTTCGATCGATAGGCCAACATTGTAACGTTACACTATTACGATAACATAATTTTTTTTGTGTAAACTGCCGCTCGAGTTTCTCAGAATTTTTATCCTTCTCTGTCCATATATGTAATTCTTGTTCTTTTCGATTGTGATTTATTTGCCGAACGTTTTAACGTTTTTCGGTGAACGGATTATCGTTTTTTGTGTTATCTATTGTACTATAGTCTATCCCATTCCAAACGACCCATTTTTGCTAAGTCTTATTACTGTATCAGTTTTCACTGCGCAAATGGCTTCTTCGATACGCTCCCGTAGCGGCTGGTTGGTTTAAACTCTTTTTAGTAATGTTTAATGTGTTTTGCTTAACATATGGTGCATCTAACGAAATGTCGCGGCGACCTAAACCGTAAAATATACTGGTACAGTAATAAGCCGTGAAGCGGAAAGGGGCCGTTTGGAATGAAACGGACTATAACATTTGATGCGTTACATTAAGAATTAAATAATGTACGTGCGAATACTTTAAACTGGTACCTGCAATTTTTCAATTCAAAGAACCTTGTTTAAAGTAGGGAATGAAAAAGTTTGTTCACTACATATCTTATTTGCAGTGACGTATGTAGGCGGCGTCTGAATTTTGGGGTCGAATATTTGTAAAGGTCGGGAAACAGCCGGGAAATTAATGCTTGAGGGAAAAAGGTACCGAAATATGAGCGTTCAGAGGCAAAAAGTGCTGAAAAATTAATGTAAGGAGCAAAGAGCACCATTTTTCAACGTTCCTCATCGGGCTCCATCCATTGGCATCAAAACGGGGTGTAGATAAAAACTGAAATTAGACATTTCTCTTAAGCAGATTGAGAAAAAATGAAAATTTAAAATTGTAAAGTTTAATTTGAATCTAATTTCAGGTTTAATTTAATTTTAAAGTTTAAAATTGCGATGCAGTAATATGGCTTAATAATGGCAAACATCTCCCCATAACTCGATATCCTGTAGAATATTACAGCTTCGGCATTAGCTTAACATATTTTCTTGGACACTCTAAATGTTTTCAGGAACCTTCTACTTCAGGAAAATAGAAAACCTTAAAAGATTTTTATTGAAAGTATGTATGCTGAAAACGATATGTACGGACTTTCCTGGCGCTCTAAAACCTAATATTTTCACGCTAGAACAGTAGTTTTTGTACAGAACAAACATTTTGTGTTCCTTTTATATTTTCTCAAGTTTTTTACCGGCCGCTTTGTGTTGATTTTTGGACTGATCTTGCGAGGTTTTTACAGAGACCCATGAAATTTCGAAATTTTTTAGCATTTTTCGCTTCAGGCAAAGGACGGCAGAAAACCGCTACTACTTTAAGGATAATGGATAGATTTTTCGGGCAATTTTTGACACTATTAGGAAAATTTTGGGTTCCGCTCTCTCTGTGTATTTGAAATCCTGGATCCGCCACAATGGAAAATAAAAATTGTTTTTCTTTGATGAACCCATGGGATTTATGTTTTAGCTTTATAATTTATTTTTCGCTTAAAGCCTGGAAGGCGCTGAACCAAATGTCGAGAATTGCAGCTTTATGTCTGCTCCTCTTCATAAGAGTGGTTGAAGTTCTATCCGCCGATTCACCTACTTAATGTGTTAAAAGGATCAGGATGCGATGAGAGACCTTTGGCGTCTAAAAATTCTATTTTGATCTTTTGGAACTCGTTATACTTCGTTTGCCTATGAACATAAATTTTTTCCACTGCAGCCAAAAAATTTTTTCAATTTTTAGCCAGCTAATTCATCATGTGCGAGATGTATCAATAATAAGTTTGTGACTTACAAATTACAATACAGCCATAAGTACATATGTACACGGCAGCAGCCGAATTCTGGAGGGTCAAAACCGGCAGAAAACCCAAAAATTCAATTCTGGTTATCGGTTTTCGCAAGTGGAGTTCCAGATTCTGCGGGATATAAACACACCTAGGGGTGGGAGGTTTGGGGGGAGTTTGCACTCCCCCCGAAGAAACTAAAACACCCTCCCCAGAAACCGAAATACCCCCAGAATTCAATTTTTGAAATTTTTTCTGTTTTTTCGCAATTTTCGATGCCAATGGATAGTGCTCGATGAGAAACATTGAAAACTGGTGTTTTTTTGCCATACCATCATTTTTAAGGCTGTTTTTACCTCTGAAAAATATTGCACCCGCAGAATTTTGGTGCCGCCCACCTATGGATGTAAACCCTCATTCCCATGTATGCTTACAACGTATGCAATTTGCGTAGGTCGGATTTGATTTTGGGAGAAGTTTTGGGTGGGTCCGAAAATCGGATATATCGAGATTCAGCAGGAGGCCGAAAAATTGTATTTCGCTCTACGAACAATGGAACCAGAACAGGAATGATGAATAAATATTTTATTTTAATTCATTTATCAGTGTAAACTTGCCTAACTTTCAAACCCACGGCACTTTCGTGCTTGGGAAAATTCCATCCCGAGTGTGAAAGATGCCGCGAAAAAATCAAATTCTGCATGTTGTTCAAATTTTTTATCCATATTAGTCGATCTACTGCATGCAGAAAATTTTTTCCGCGGCGAGTGTAACGTTGTGCATTTATCCAAAACACATTGAATTCAAAGCAAAAATCTATATATTTAGAATTGAAATAAAATTCAAATTCAAATTAAAGCGCTATCGAGGACATGTATATAAATTTGAGGGGGGATTCGATGTCAAAAATAGCACCAAAAATTAAATAATAGGGATCTATCTATTCTTTGGGGGTTTGCTGGATTTTGAGGGTCCAGACCCCCACGCCCATGTCTGCATTAGACCCCTTGCCCCAAAATCGATAGGACTGCAGTTAAATATTTGGCATATTTTTGGAACTTTCGCCTGTTTTACACCACCCAGACCCCTCCAGATTTAGTTCACTAAGTAATTACTATATGGCCGTTCTAGAATTTCATCCCCATTCGAAAAATTTTTACTCGAATCCATACATGTACATACTAACAGCATAAGAACCACACCTGGGCGTGGGGAATATGCACCCCCCAATTCAATTTTTGAAAATTTTTTCGTTTTTTTTTTCGCAATGTTTTGATGCCAATGGATAGTGCTTGATGAGAAACGTCGAAAAATGGTGTTGTTTACGCCATACCACCATTTTTAAGGCCATTTTTTGACCTTTGAAAAATCTTGCACCCCCAGAATTTTCTTGCTGCCCACGTATGATAGGAACTAGCTGGGTAAGCTCGAAAATTTTAAAAGT
The DNA here is from genome assembly GCA_036768485.1 of Mermis nigrescens. Classification (NCBI taxonomy): domain Eukaryota; kingdom Metazoa; phylum Nematoda; class Enoplea; order Mermithida; family Mermithidae; genus Mermis; species Mermis nigrescens. The sequence continues at coordinate 44,087 of JAVLUZ010000755.1, read as the reverse complement.
CCCTGCTTGTTTTTGGACTTTTAAAAATTTCTTAAAAAGCTTTTCATGGTTTTCTAAACCTGTACTGCGTACAAATTGTCGTTTTTATTTTATTACTTTGACGTTTATAACGATTGCCATTTACTACAACGATTTAAAATGAAATAACAATTACAAGCGAGACTCTGGAGTTTAACTATCAATATAGTAAAAGCCAAAAATTCAATGAAGAACCTAACTTTATACATACATATTGCGAATTATTCCAAAATAAAAACGATTCAAATAAAACAAATAATGAAAAAGAGGCACGGCAGGAAAATACAATCGATAACTAATTGCATTTCAAGAGTCTTTTTACAACGATTTCTCTTAAGAAGTCACATCAACGATTGCTGATCAGAAAAACAATCGGTTTACACCGTCGGTTTACGCTGATTTTTTCGACAAAATCTGTCTGAATTGCAATTTATTGCATTTCGACAGTCTTTTGCGCAATAATTTTTCTTACAAATCAGGTCAACTATGGCAGATCGAAAAATAAAACAATCGGTTTACACTGTCAGTTTACACTAATATTTTCCGAGAAAAACTGCCTGAAATACAATAAAATAAACTCAAGCGTTACATTATAAAAACGAGGACGAATTTTTCAACTGATTGTTGTGACTGGGTTCGTGCAAGGTCGTTTGCCGATCAGCTTGTACAATTCAGGAGTCGACAGTCGCTTTACACTGCTGTTTTTGACACTGTTAGCTTTACACTTGTGCGAATCTCGCTCGGATTCGTAATAAAACACACGTCCACAGTCACTGCATTTTAACTCCTAGGAAATAACGTACGATGACACTCTTTAAAAATAAAATTGATGGTCCTCATACACGTTACATGTAACAGGGGGTGGGGGGGATCCCCCACCCAAAGTTAGTCGCCCCATTATCCCCCAGAGCCAGAAAATTTTTGACCCCTCCAATTTTTGGGAAAATTTGCATTTTTTTGGCCGTTTTCAAGTGTTTTTTTGGCAGTTTTTGGCCGAAAATTGGTGGTAATTTACCCTCCTTCTCTGAACATGGCCGGGAATACTCAGGCAAAATTTCAAGCCGTTACATGTATGTATGGTGCTTCTGCTTACTTGTGGACCTGGGTGGAACGCACACATGTAACAGGAGGATAAGGGAAGTTGATCGTTACCCATCACAGATGCAAAAGGTCAGGCTGGCCAGGGAAGGGTAAAATCGAGATTTTGGGGTCAAGGGATAAAATCCGCGATTTTTACTACAATCAAATGAGTTCTTTGCTATTTTTACGTCAAAGTCGCTTTAAAATATACTATTTTTGGCTTAAATCGCTGGTAGTACCAAACTTTTGGTCCCTTCAGCGGGGGTGGAAGTGTCCACCAAACCCCTTAAATCAGAAAAGTTTTGATCCCTCCCCGAAATTTGGGCGGAAAATCACAATTTTGGCCATTTTTAGGTGCTTTTTTTCTATTTTTGGCCAAAAATCAGGGGTCACTTACCCCCCCCCCAGATAAATAGCCAGAGATCCCACCTAAAATTTCGATCACGTACATGTATAAGGGGATATGGGTCTCCCAAAAGTCAGAGAAATTCGCCCTAACCCGAATTGAATTTTTAAAATTTCGTAATTTTTTCGACATAAATACTCGTGTATAGGATGACAAGTATAGAAAAATGGTGTTTTTTACCACCATCATCAATTTTTGGGCACTCTTTTGACCCTTGAATATTTTATGTTTGAAGTCTTCCCAGAATTTAGACATTGCTGCCCGCCCCTGTGTAGCTGCTTAAACGGATAAACAATCAGTCAACCAGCAATCAATCAAAAAACAAAAACCCGACAAATGAGATATCAACTATGAATAGTAAAGAGGTTCAAAGAAATACCCTAGTCCATACAAGAGAAGTATCAACATTTTGGGAGTTCAGAGGGACCGAGAATTTCCGCAGATAAAAAAGGGCCAAAAATTCGTGATTGTGGCCGAAAAAGGCCATTTACCTACGTTTCTCATCTGTGTAAAGCAATCGATAAAAAGACAAATTTTCGAAAAATAAATTTGGGGGGGGCTGCGGAGAAGGATCCTTTCTTTCTACCTTAGATGCACAGCATGTATGATCTGGGCGGGGGGTAGGGTGTCAGCCGGTCTTGCTGAACAAAAATTGGGCTATTTTGGAGCAAAATGGCCTAAAAATTGGTACAAATGCAAACATAGCGTCATAACGACATTATTCCACAGTTTCCGGTCAATTTCGAGCATTTTTGAGGAAAACGTTGAATTTTATTCTTGCTCTGGCCTTCATTTTGTCTCATTTCCCCCCAAAAATTTACCATTTTTCCATCCTAGAGGCACTAAAATGTCTTGATTTCTAGCCATAGGTGGGCAGCAGACAGATTCTGCGGGTGTCCGACGGGTCGAAATTGCCAAAAATAGCACAGAAATTCAATTCTGGGGTCTATCGATTTTGAGGGTTTTTCATATTCGCTGGGAGTGCAGCCAGACCCCCTACGCCCACCAACGTGTGGTCCTACCTGTAGCCCTAAAGTCCTTAAGTGACCCCATTTAATCGCGAGTCGGAAGATGAGATTCTAGATCAAAGTTTTATTGAATTTTGACTTTTGTTAGATTTTAAATTTTTCTATTTTTTTATTTTGAGATTTTTATTTTTTCAAAATTTTTTCATATTGTTTTCCAACTGAGGAAATTCTTTCTTTGACTCTTAGTCAGCAATATTTCTCAATTTTTTCAATAAAAAAATATTTCGGAATCAAAAGAGCAACATATTCCGGCAAAAGTGAGATATGTAATATAGAATTTTAGTAAAATTGCCTGGGGCGCCGAAATTTTGGTGGTACAGATTAGGAAAATTCTAGAAGGTAAAAAAAGACAAAAAAATATATTCTTTATACATACGGGCAAAAAACGCTTTACGACTTTTTTCCGAGAGTCAACAAAACCCCATGTCAATATGTACCAGCCTAGATTTTTAAGATTTTTATCAGGGATTAAATTTAAATTATTACTGTAATACGTTTCAGTTATACGCGAACGTTGCTACAGTACCCGATGCAAATCAAAAGAAATTTTACATTCTTTCAAGTGCACGTATGTTAAACTGCATTTAATACGCATAAGAAAAACAATAAATAAAAATATTTTACATATTTTTAGCGGTTATCAACTTGAACAACTTAAATTTAAATTAATAATTTTTATCAATTTATATTTTATTGGTGTTCTTAAACAATTTTTTAAATGATTTCAATAATTATTTTTCAATTTTTAATTGTTTTTCGTTTTCAAAATATTAATTCACGTGCTTTTTCACATTACGTAAGCATACCTCAATGTGGTGGAATGATAAAAAATGATTGAGCGCCTCCGGCGGCGTGTTGAATATCGCTTTACAGTGCACGTCGCAAGGATAAACCATTCTATCCGACTCGTTGGTCGCGGAGAGCAAAGACGACAACGTCGATGAGTCATTGGCAATCGACGACGACGTCGCAGGCGCTTGATGCGGTGACGTCATCGATGATGTCATAGAAGATGACGTCATTGATGATGACGTCACCGATGATGCCGTCATCGAATGATTCTTAGGAGGCAACGCGACGGAATTCCACGATGATGTCATAGGCATTCGATGCGGTGACGTCATCATCGGATGAATCATCGAAGGCGACGATGATGTCAAAGGTATTTGACGCAGTGACGTCATCGAATGATTGATCGGATTCGACGCGGCCAAATTCAACGATGACGTCACCACGGTTGGTTGATGCAGCGATGTCGTCGACGATGACGTCACAGCGAGCGATCGTCCGGGCAACGATGACGTCATCGCAACGCCGTTAACCGCAGACCGCGTTGGCGACGATGACGTCACTGACGCGCGACGCGACAGCCGCTCGACGTGCTGACGCAAATGATGCGTCAAAGAAGTCGAATCGTCCACGGGCAGATTCATGCAAAAGAGGCAAACGTATCGTCGCTCGTCGGTCAAATGACGTTGGCCATCGAGCAGACGACCGGCAACATTGGGAAAGCGACGCGAGCAAGAGAGGCACGGATAATCGCCGTTTTTGCCGCACTGAGATCTATGCAAAAACACGATAATTTCGTTTATTTTCAAACATGTACATCGTGGGTATTCTGGGGGGTTCAGGCCAAAAAATTTTCAAAACGTGCCTTTTTGGGCTAAAAACGACGGATATACGTCAAATATACAGTTTTTAGATGTTTCAAACAATAATCGTTCTTTCTAGAACATAAAACATAAAAGATTTCAACAAAAATCGGAAAAATTGAACAAAATATAATCCAAAAATGCGCATACGCCGCGAAGCGCCGAAAACTTTAGACTCTTGAGCCAAAAATGCTAAAAAACGCATAAAAAGGCACATTTCCAATTTTTATAAAAACCGACAATTCTGGGGGTCACAGCACAGCCTCTTTGCGGGGATCAGTAGCCATTTTGGGAAGAGGGGTCAAAGCCCCTCCCAAGAACACGTATATTAGTTATTGCACGATTTTTATATAAGTTTCGAATTTTTACGCAAAATTTTTTTACGGAACATCGATAATTATGGAGTCCTCATATAAATAGTAAGACGGCATGCTACAACTTCTTCTGAACGATAAATGCACAGCATGAATGGTCTGGGGCCAGCCATCTAGTGAGATTTTTTGGGCAAATATGACGTCAAAAACCGGTATAAATGCTAAAACAGCGTGAAAACTATGTTACTCATAATCCACAGTTTTTGGCCAACTTCGAGCATTTTAGACTTATTTTTTGGCCTTCGTTTTCTCTCATCTCAGACAAAAGTTTTTCCGTTTTTCCATCCTGAGCGCCTCTAGCATACGTGGGCAGCAAGAAAATTCTGAGGGGGGGGGGTGCAAGATTTTTTGAAGGTCAAAAAATGGCCTCAAAAATGGTGGTATGGCGATAAAAACACCATTTTTCGACGTTTCTCATCAAGCACTATCCATTGGAATCAAAAAATTGCGAAAAAAACGAAAAAAATTTTCAAAAATTGAATTCTGGGGGGATTTTTGATTTCTGGGGGGGGTATTTTGGTTTCTGGGGGTGCATACCCCACGCCCAGGTGTGGCCTCTAGTCCTCGAACCACCCTCTCCTGTGATTGACTGATAAAAGCCATACATGCGCAGCATGGGAATTTTGAGGAATGAAAACAATAAATTTTCCTAAAGTGTGTATTTTAGGGCTCAAAAACGATTAATACGCGTCAAAACCCGTTTTTTGGCGTTTTTGATGACGCCCTTTCTTTTTAAACAACAAAAACAAAAAATTTACAAGAAAAATCAATAAAATTGAACAAAACATAGTCAAAAATGGTTATTTGGTGGGGAGGAGCGAAAAAATTGGCAATTTTAAACTAAAAAATCGCTAAAACCGCTAAACCCAGAACGTTTCCTACGATTTTTCTGAAAAATCGAGAGTTCTGGAGAGGGGTGAAAACATTTTGGTGGAGGTGCCTTCATGCACATGGGGGCTGAGGAGGGGGTATAACCCCCGCTGAAGGGTCAGCCAGACAGGTACTGTCCAGCGATTTTGAGCTGACGGAGCGTTTTTTGCATCATTTTTAAGGTCAAAAGTAGTAAAAATGTCAAAATTTTCAGTACTTTTATGTACTCGCCCGAAATTAATCAATTTCTGTACTTTTTAGTTTTAAAAGTGATATAATGCAGTCGAATGGACTAAAAATGTATAAAAGGCAATGTTATAACGAGAAAACGTGTATAGGCTATTTTGGCCATTTTAATCGTTTAAACAGCAAAATAAATCGTGAACGTTAAATCAACTGTTTAGGATTTCTGGAATTTTATACCCCCCCCCCCCGCCATACCGACCCTGGCTTTGTGCACCTATGAACGGGAAGGTGAAAACCACACCTGGACGCCCTCGCCACTAAGTTTCCGACCTTTTCTGACCTTTAAAGCTTTCTTTACGGGCGAGGAAATTCAGGACATCACGATGCAATTGGAATCCGAATGCATAATGCTTGGAACCCAAGCGTATTTACTTATTTACAAAATGATTCGTACTACAGGTTTAACAAAAATATTCGTACTGCACGTTCAATTCCATTTATATTAATTCTTGTAGTTTACACTAATTACATTCCTCAGCAGATTACAAAAAAGGCCACTGGAGGGAATCAAGACATTGCTGCTGAGGTGACCATTCGTGATCTTAGGGGTTTCGTCACACCTGGGCGTGGATGGTTTAGGGAGGTATGCACCCCCCAACAGAAAGTAAAATACCCCCCTAGAAAGCAAAATACCCCCCCAAACTCAATTTTTGACAATTTTTGTTTTTTTTCTCGCAATTTTCGGTACCAATGAATAGTGCTCGATAAGAAACGTTGAAAAACGGTGTTTTTTCGCCATACCACCATTTTTAGGCCATTTTTTTGATCTTTGAAAAATCTTGCACCCCCTGAATTTCGGTGGGTTTCATTCAACCCAAGAATTCGCGATTTTTCTAAAGTTTCCAAGTTTCCGAACAAAATTCGCAGAAAAGGTGCTTTTTCTAAGCATTTCTAGTTATCGACTATCTGCTCGAAGTGTCAAATTTTTAGCGCTTCGCGCCATATAATCCTGTTTCGCCTATATTTTGTTCAGCTTATTCGACTTTTCCTAAAAATTTTTCTGTCTTCATGCCCTGAAAAGATGGCGCATTAACAGAATCGCCGAAAAACGATATTTTTGACGCGTATTCATCATTTTCGGGCTCAAACAAGACACTTTAAAATTTCACCCACTCCTTAATATTCCCATTCTGTGAATGCTGGTGACGCAGCCGATTACGCTAATTTAAAAAAGGTCAGACGTGCACAGCATGAGAATTCTGGGGGGGGTTAAATTTTAAAGTGCCTTTTTGGGCCAAAAATGATGGGTACGCGTCAAAATTATCGTTTTTCGGCGTTTCTGACAATGCGCTATCTTTCTAGAGCATAAAAACGTAACAAATTTAAAAAAGTCCAATTTATTGAACAAAATAGAGTCAAAACATGAGTATAAGGCAAGAAGCACCGAAAATTTAAAGCTATTGAGCAAACAGATAGCTAAAAACGCTTAGAAAAGCGCCTTTTTTACGAATTTTTAGCAAATTTTAAAAAATTACCGAAAAATCACGAATTCTGGGGGAGGGGTGGAAAAGTTTTCGGGGAGATGAAACCATGCATGATCTTGGGAAGGGTTTGGAGGAGGTTTCAACCCCCAGAAAAATTTTCTCACCCCCCCAGAATTGGTGATTTTTTGAAAGTTCCCAAAAATTTTCTAAAAATTTGTAGAAAAGATGCTTTTTAAGCGTGTTTAGCTATCTATTTGTTCAAAAGTGACAAATTTTTGGCGCTTCGCGCCATTATACTCATGTTTTGACTAAATTTTGGTTCAATTTGTTCCGAATTTTTTGTTTTTTTTCCAATTTTTTTTTGTTTTTACGCTCTAGAAAGATAGAGCATCGTCAGAAACGCTTAGAAACGATGTTTTTGACGCGTATCTACCAATTTTGGGCCCAAAGAGCGCACTTTATAGCTTCATCCCCCTCAAAATTCTCATGCTGTGTATGTATGGATGAAACCCCCCAAACCCCTCCCAAGATCATATGTATATGAAAAATATGAAAACTAAAATCAAAGATAATGAATAAGAAACAAATAAAGTTTGAAAGAAATCAAAATATCGAAAAGGTGAAAACTGAAATAATAAAAAACAGAAATGATTGAAAAAAGCAATAAAAATCCTATCCATCCATAAATTCTCTTACTCGTCAATTCCATTCGTCACGCTCGCTGCATAATCGTCAGATTGATAAGTGGATCCTGAGCTTTCTGAAGTCTCTTCTAAAAATCGAAAATATTATCTTTTATTTTTCAAAATTGTATAAAAATATGAATGAGATGTACAACATACCAACAAAAAGTAAAAATTTAAAATGTAAGAAAAAAATTGAGAAACAAATGAATAAAAAATTTTAAACAAAGTGACAGAATGAAAGGGAAACGTACATATTATGTAGGTACAAGAAATTTCCTTCATAAATTTCCAATATGGCGGACCAAACATGTCATGGCTCGAAATTAAGGGCGGAGATCCCTGGCCATTTGGTGGGAGGGGGAAATGACCTCTGATTTTGGGCCGCAAATGGCAAGTGAGCACCTCAAATGATGAAGCACGCAAGGTACCGACAAATATCGGAAGGAGGGGTGAAAAACTTTCTGACTTTGGGGGATAGGAGACGACTATACTTACTTGTAACGCTCAAAATTTTGGGTGGGCGTTCTCGGCGATTTTTAGGGGGGATTCATTCTTGGCCAAAAATAAAAAATTAGCCAAAAAATGCAAGTTTTTGTCAAAAACGGAGGAGGTCAAAATCTTTCTGACTAGGGGATGGAGATGTCCAACTTAAGTGAGTGGACCCCTTGTTAACATGTATGAGGACGAACTATTTCGGGTCGGGGATCCTCCAACCAGCTGTTACACGTATGTGGCTGAGAATCACCTGACCATGTTATCACACCTGGGCAATCGCCCATCCCAGCCCGTCCATGGAACGGGATGACAAAATACCTGGATGGGCTAATGGGTCCATTTGGATGGGCTAATTTTGAAAAAATAAGAGAAAACAGTGGAAAATCTAAGAAAACTGCCAGTTTTAACCCGTTTTCAGCCCAATTTAGAATCAACCAACCTTTGAGAACCCATGGTTGGACGGGCTGAAGCTTTGGCTATCGCCCAGGTATGCATGTCATTGTAGATACAAAGTAATCATAAGAAATACGAATGAAAAAACGGGTAAAAGAGAAGTAAAGCAAATTGTGGGTTTCTATTGAGGAAGAAGTCAAAATATTCAATTTACGATATAGTGTAATTTCAATACATGCACAGCACGGGAATTCTGGGGGCGTTGGAATAATAAAGTACCTTTTTGGGTCCAAAAATGGTAGGTACGCGTCAAAAACATCGTTTTTAGAGTTTCTGACGATGCTCTCTTTCAAGAGCATAAAACATAAAAAATTTAGAAAAAAAATTTTAAAAAGTCGGAACAAATTGAACAAAATTCAGTAAAAACATGAGTATAATGGCGCGAAGCGCCGAAAAATTGGCACTTTTGAGCAAATAGATAGCTAAACACGCTTAAAAAATCATCTGTCCTACAAATTTTTTAGAGAATTTTCTGGAAATTTCAAAAAATCGCCAATTCTGGGGTTGAAAAAATTTTTGCGGGGGACGGTGAAAATTTTCCTGGGGGAAGGTGAACCCCTTCCAAACCCTCCCCTCAAGATCATGTATGGTCATTCCCAGCAAGAAAAGGAGCCAAAAAGTTCAAATTAGCGCAAGTTTTAAAAAATAGCATATTTTGAATCATTATAAAATCAGTATGGCCGTCGTCGATCTTTCATGCAAGCGCGAATTCTGAATAGTGTTTCGATACATGAATTTTGAAGTCGCAATAATAAGACAGTAGGAAATAACGGAAGGAGAAATCCTAAAGGTTCTTTTCAAATTCTTCCAAAAATGACGATTTAAACAAAAAAATGTAAAACATACCCGGTGTGAACGAAAGTTTATCTCCAAATTCTTCCAAAATGACAGCTTGAATAATAAGAGTAAAGCGTACTCGGGTAAATGATAACGATTTTTTCGAAATTCATCCAATCCAAAATGGCGATGTGAACAAAAAGTGTAAAGTATACCCGGAGTAAACGAAAGGTTCTCTCCAAATTCTTCCAAAATGACAATTTAAATAAAAAGTGTGAAGCGCACTCGGATAAACGACAAAGGTTCTGTCTAAACTCTTCAAATATGGCGATTTAAACAAAGATACATGCGGTGTAAACTAGAGGTGCACAGCGCCACTTTTTTGCTGGTGCCAGTGCCAGTGCCAATACAAGGCTATCCTTTGTGTTGTGACCATATATGATCTGGGGGGTTTCAGCCCCCGCAGATTCATTTTTCAACCCCCGCAAAAAATTTTTCACCCCCCCGAATTGACGATTTTTCAAAAGTTTCCGAACTTACCTGAAAATTGGTAAAAAAAAGTGTCTTTTTAAGGGGTTTTGGCTATCTATCTGCTCAAAATCGCCTAATTTTCGGCGCTTCGCGCCATATACTCATGTTTTAAGCGATATTTTGGTCAATTTATTCGACTTTTTTCGAAATTTTTTTCAGGATTTTATGCTCTAGAAGGATAGAGTATCGTCAGAAACGCCAAAAAACGATGTTTTTTAACGCGTACCGGCCATTTTTGGGCCCAAAAAAGGCACTTTAGGTTTTCACCCCCCAGAATTCCCATGCCGTGCATGTATGGTTGTGACACTAAAGCAAATCCACCTAAGACACATCACATAATATGTGCCAATGGCTACTTGGTGGGAAGCGCCTAAAAATTGGCACTGTACGCCAAAGCACATAAAACTGCTAATTTTCAAAGTTTTTTCGGAAATAAGAAAATTGCGATCAGTCACATTTTTCGGGGTTCGGCATCAGTAGTCATTCTTCGAAAATCGCGTGCCACTAATCTCCCCCAAGAAGGGCATATGCTTGCGTGCACAGCAGTATTTTATCGATTTCAGCTGTTCACAAATCACAATATCTACTTTAGAGTTCAAAGCGAATCAATCTAGAATTTTGTTTTCAGAACTTTACTAGATAATTTCAGTTATGTCAAATAGCCTAATTCCCGCTTTGATTGAGGAATATTTATGATTTGCTCAAATAACGAACCAAACGTCTGCGAGAAGGATATATTATTATTATTAACATTAGTTGATCATAACGAGTAATAATGTTTTTAATTTATTTATCCCTTGGCACCGGCGCCGGTGCCGGTGCTAGTCCATCCCTAGAGTAAACGATAGAAGTTCCCTCCAAATTCTTCCAAAATGGCAGTTTAGACAAAAAGTGTAAAAAGTACTCGGTGTAAACTAAGGGTTCTATCCAGATTCTTCTAAAATGACAGTTTAAACAAAACGCGTAGGTAAAGCCTGATCGGGTGAACGACTAAAGGCTCCCTCCAAATTCTGCGAAAATGGTGGTTTAAGCAAGAAGTGTAAAGCGGGCAGGGTGTAAAATATAAAGACTCCCTCCAAATTCTTCCAGAATATCAATTTAAACAAAAAGTGTAAAGCGTACTCGGTGCAAACTGTCGTTTCGGCTGATTTTTATTTATCGATTTGTCACCGTGCGTCGTTTGAATGTGAATGGCGAGGCCGGCTTTATTTTCCATAAGCCGACCGCAGAGGGCGCAACGATAAACTCTATTTGGCTTAAGGCGAGACATGTGAGTTCGGGCGTGACAAATAATGGCTGTTTTTCCGGCTGTATGAAGAATAAGACAGAATTGGGGTTTTTTAAGTAACAAAATAAAGGTATACCTAGGATAAAGTTTTTTATTACCTACCTATTTATTTTTTAAATCATATTTTTTTATTATTCAGTTCTTATATAATGAATTGATTTGCGTTTTATACTTTGAATTGCCTTCTCCGCTTGAGCTCGGCTCGGCTTATACGAATTGCAAGCATTAGATACCCCGCGACTTACAATGTGATGCAGAAAAATGCGAACAAGTATAACTTCCGTTTTGTTTGACTTAGAATGATGCAGTTTTAATCATTTGATAGATATTGCCTACATATGATTAAGTGCATCATCCCCGCATTGAAACTATGAATTGTTTTACTATTATTTTTCTTAAATACGAGAAAAACTTATTTATTTCTAACGGCATCATTGAAAATATCATTAAAATTACAATACAAGAAGAAATGGGAAAAGCTGTATTTTTAATCAAGACCTGGAGATTTTACACGAGAACCAACTTTTTACAAAACAAATTTAGGGATCGATTACGTGACTTCAAGGGCGGATTAAGAGGGGACGGGGGGTTCACCCTGTCGTCAAAAAATTTTCGGGCGCAATGAAGAACAGATGTTTATTTTTGATGATTTTAGACATTTTTGTCATGATTTTTTTCGAATTTTTCCGGCACATAATCAGGCACTTATCTCTGGGGGAAAAGGGGTTCGTACTCCCAAAATTCAGAAAACTCGGGAAAATAGGACCTTTTAAACGTTATTTTGTAATATTTTTCGCCTTTTTGGGTTTAGTCACCTCAAAAATGGTGTTGATCCCCCAAAATAGGACAGCCAGCTACGTGCCTGCGCATAATGATATTTACTGACTTTCTTGGCGCTCGGAAAGCCTTATTTTTACATCAGAAGAGTATTTTGTAGTCCATGCAATGATTTGTCAAGTATTTTTCGCCACAATGTGTCGATTTTCGCATTAATTTTGCGAGTATCTCATACAACAAAGTTTTAAATTTTTTTAAAAGATTTTAAATTTTTTTTGCGTTAGAAATTTCTGCTTATCAAAAGGTGAAAAAAAATCGCTACTTTCAGCATAATGGTCAACCTTTACAGACAATTTTTGACACTTTTATATAAATTAAGGGTTCCGCCACCCCCCCCCCCCGTCAGAAAATCCTGTATCAGCCACTGCATGGCTTGCAGCGCGTTTTATAAATTACATACAAATCAGGATACTCTATAGGTCTCCGGCGATTAGTTCGTGAAAAAGCGTTCCTTAATAAAGTCAATCAATTCTTTATTGTTCAAATTTCGTGGCGAGAACTGTACATGTGCAGAAACCATATTCAAGAGGGTCCAATAGGGCTGAATTGCTAGGCACGTAGCTGGCTGTCCTATTTTGGGGGACTAACACTAATTTTTGGGGACTAAGCCCAAAAACGCCAAAAATAGCACAAAATAACGTTTAAAAAGTCCTATTTTTCCGACTTTTCTGAATTTTGGGGGTCCAACTCACGGTTTTTTTGTACTCGGCAAAGATTTTTCCCGATGTACAAAGACTTTTCGGGACCATCTTTATACATGTACAAAGATTTTTGGGAAGCCGAAAATTGCAAAAAAAGTCTAAAATTCGTAAATGAGTAATTGTGTGTTCTACATATATTTATAATGGCAGAAATTGCATTTCAAAAGTAAAAATGTCAAATTTTTTGGCGCTTCGCGCCGTTTTAAGATGATTCTTAGTGATTTTTGCCCTTAGAGACCCAGAAATTAGCTACAACACACTACGAAGAGTCGAAGAACTCTGTTTTTACCACACTAAAATCGCTGCTGTGCCAAATTATAGTACCCAAAAATTTGTGTGTACAAAATGTACAAAGATTTTTAGGAAGACAAAAACTGTAAAAAGGTGTAAAATTCCCAGAATTTTCGGCGCTTCGCGCCGAACTGATAAATTATTTGTCCTATATATCTTTAAAATGGCAGAATTTGCATTTAGAATGGAAAAATGTCAATATTTTTCGGCGCTTCGCGCCGTTTTCAGATAATTTTTAGTAATTTTTGGCGTCAGAAACCCAGAAATGAGCTAAAATACACTACCAAAGATCGAAAACCCTGTTTTACCACACTAAAATCGCTACTGTACTATATTATAGTACACAAAAATTTGCATGTACAAAATGTACAAAGACTTTTGGGGACCATCTTTGTACATGTACAAACGGACCTTGTACAAAAAAACACTGGTCCAACTCCCCCCGCTCCCCCTGAGATACGTGCTTGAAAATCGCTAGAAATAGCACCAAACATTTTATTCTGGGGGTATATCGATTAGGTGGCCTGTCAGATTCTCAAGTACCAAGCCAGACCCCCCCCCCAAGCACATGGTAGTTTTACGCTACTTTAACATTTAAATTGATTTTTAAGGCCTTTTTAGCCCAAAAGCTTTGGTGGATCCCCATCATAAAAATCTTTCTTTATTTTTGTTCTTTCCATTGATGTACATCGATTCGCGAAATTTATTTGATCTAATAAAGCGTGCTGAACGCGAAGCCAGCAATACATAAAAATCATATAACGGTTAAACCCGTAAGCTTGAAGTTATAGCACTTGCTTATAAAAGAGGAAAAAAGGTGAGCATGATGCAACACTAGCCACTCCTATTGAAATAAAAATTCGGAAATCCAAAACGCGACGTCGTGTCCAAACCATAATTGTCAAAAATTGTTCAAATTTTGATTTTTGCTATAAAGCTACATACTAAATTTACTTCCTGAACAAAAAGATATCCTCCTGCGCTTCTGTCAAAAATGAAGGGTGATGCCTAAACATTTTGGCACCGAATTCAAGTCTCATGACTTATTCACAAATAAAGAACAGTATGCAAAATTAAGGCAGTTATACCGAAAGCATGTAGGTATTTACTGTATGCTGCATGCGGATAGCACAGCATGGAAATTCTAAAGGGGGAGGGGGGTTCAAAATGCCTTTTTTGGTTTCAAAAACGTGAAAAACATAAAAAAAATTTTAAAAAAATCAAAAAATAAACAAATATAGCCAAAAATGAGTATATGGCGCGAAGCACGGAAAAGTTGACATTTTTAAGCAGGCAGATGGCTAAAACCTCTTGAACAAGAACCTTTCCTGCGAACTTTCAGGAAAATCGCAAATTCTGGGGGATCAGAAAGTTTGTGGGAGGAGTCGAAGACTTTTTTGAGATGAGGGGGTGGGTTGAAAATCCCCAAACCATTTCAAGATCATATTAGCTGTATACTAATCATTACTAATTATCTTGCTGCAAAACGGACAAATGGCTCCCAGATTACGCCTATTGGCGATTTGAATTTTGTAATGAGCGGCCACGATGTGTGAGAGTAAAGCATTCTTTGAGCTGAAAATCGAGAAACGAAGTAGGTAGTTATAGTCCTCTAAAATGATGAAAAATAAGAATTACGAATGTTTTTAAAAGATTTAAAAATTAATTAAAAATTTATTAAAACTTTTATTATTGAAATTTATTACTTGTTTACCATACATAAAATTTGAAAAATTAAATAAAATTCTTAAAAAACGGAAGTTTTTCAAAAAGTATTAAATCCTTGTAAAATGAACAGCTAATTCATTATTTAGCCGTCCAAGACACGGGCTGTTGAAGTTGGAACAAAGGGAAAAGTACGAATTCACATCAGGGCCCGGTTTCCGAATGAAGGGCTTAACTAACCCCGCGGTTAAATTAACCCCAGGGTTAAGTAAAACCCGGGGATAACTTAATCCCCGGTTTTCGAATGAAATTCAATCCAGGGTTAACTAACCCTCAAGGGTTAAATTAACCCCCAGCAGGGGTTAAATACTTCATGCATTCAATGTGCCTATATTCGCGTACCTATGCATTGCATTTGTAGCTAGGGCATAGCCGGTTGATATTTTGAATTGCACACAACGAATCGATATTTCAAAAAATTTGAATGAATCCCAGCATGAGCAAGCGCACTTCGCACGCATCTATCACTATTGGAATGTACTAGTACTTGCGATCGACAACACCGGTTGTCAAATGTAACTGATATAATGAGTTTGACCTACTTATGTACTACATAATATTCAGTCAGTCGCGGATCTGGGATTTTTGTAAGGAGGGAGGGGGGCGGTCGGTACCCCAGCTTTTTCCAAAACGGTCAAAAATATGCTTTAAACCCACTACTCACGTGCAGAATAACGTTTTTTGCCGTTTTATATTGTCTATTTTTGGTCGAAATGATTTCTGGCGCAGAACTTTTGCAAAAAATTTCACAATTTCGAACAATTTTGGGCAAAAAAAAGGCTTAAATTTCTTTAACTTTAGCTATACTTGGCGCGAAGCCCCGGAAAATTTTGTGGAATTTCGATAGAAAGACGTTTTGAGACTCGAATAATTCGTTACTTCCCGTTCTTGTGCATTGGCAGAGTGTTATTAAAACCATCAAAAATTCTGGAACCTGCATTTCATTTTATATGAAATATGCTACTAATTGAATTCAATTTTTCTCACAATAGCACAAAATTTATAGCTATTCAGAATTCTTATACTCGTACACAGGGGCGTAACCAGGTGAGGGGCGGGGGGGGGGCCGCCCCCCCGGAAATAAAAAAATAATTTTCTAAAAGCGGGACCCTTTGCTTTTTCTTCAAGTGAAGTGGAAATGGATTGTGGACAGCCATAATGCGTTTTTAGCACACTTTTTAGCTTCTAAACTCAAAATTTTCCGGCGCATCGCGCCAGATTTCTCATGTTCTATGTTTTTTCTTACCTTAGAAGACTAGATTTTACTTTAAAATGACGAATTTGTCAAAAATTTTCGGCGCTCCGCGCCGGATTTCTTATGTTCTATGTTTTTTCTTACCTTAGAAGCCAGTTTTTCTTTAAAATAGCGTATTTGTCAAAAATTTTCGGCGCTTCGCGCCGATTTATTATGTTCTGAATTAGTTTTCTTAACAAAAGTGCAAAATTAAATGCAAAGAAAAGAATCTCGAAATGTTTTGGAGTCAAGCTTTAATTTGATATTGAGAAATTAGTCATACCGATAGGTTAAAAGATAGATTTTTTATATCCAAATTTGAAATAAAGCAAGAAAATTTTTGAATTTTTCTTAAATTTTTTACTTCACCATAATATAGATCTTGTCGAGAAACGCTCAAAAATGCCATCATTTTCGCGTATCTCCTGATGTTTCCCGAGATATAGGACGTCAAAAATTTTGGCCCCCCCGAAATAAAATCCTGGTTACGCCCCTGCTCGTACATACCAAACCCAGGCACGTAGCTGGCCGTCCTATTTTGGGAGGAACAACACCTACTTTTGGGAGGACTAAGCCCAAAAAAACCAAAAATAGCACGAAATAACGTAAAGTCCTATTTTCCGATTTTCCTGAATTTTGGGGGTCCGGACCCCCATTCCCCCAGAGCTACGTTCCTGACAAAACCGTGAAAAATCAAAAAAGTTTGCAGAAATGATCCTTAACGGCATTTTTTAAAAGAAAAAATAAAGAAAGTTAACCCCCGGCAATTTGACACTTTCATTCGGTAAGCTGATATAAGTGCCGATATGAAATGTATATTATATACAACGCACTTAACCCTAAGGGTTAAATAAATCCTGAGGTTAGGTTAACCCCCGAGGGTTAAATTTAACCCTTGAGGGTTAAGTTAACCCTTTCATTCGGAAACCAGGGATAAATTATTTAACCCCCATCCAGACAAAATTCATCGAATTTAACCCTGGGGTTAGCTCAACCCCTTCATTCGGAAGCCGGACCCAGGAGCAGTTGGCGGAGCCATATTTTATTACAGTAGCCAAAATTCTGCTCAAAATGAACTATTTCGACTAGATTATTGCGTTTTTAAACAGCGTTTTTACCTTTTTCCCTGTATTTTACATCACTATGCGCAGTTATTGCGTCTAAGAAGCATTTTTTCAATTTTCATGCAATTTCACTCTATGCGCAACCGTGGGTTTTCGGTTTCACGGCCACTATATTTCGCTATTTATTTTACTCGTAGTTCAACGTTACACGCTATCTCAATACTTAAAAAATGTGACTTTTAAAGAATCAGTGCCGTAGCTGCGAGGGGGATGTAAGGAATATAGGTTCATATTCCTGAGGCTTTTTAATTAACATTCTTAACTTATTTGCATTAACATCTCCGTCTATATTATATGACATAAAACACGTAATCTGCATAATTTTTTAGGTACACTTGTGCTATTCCATGCGTCCTTTTGTTTCTATCTTACTAACAGCATGCTGTACTTCTATCTCTGTCTTTCTTTTTTCCTTTTCTTTTTATTTAGTAATTTGTTTTTTATTTATCTATCTATCTATTTTTTCTCTATATTTTGTTTCTTCATTCTCGCACATAAAATATGACGTTTTTCTGTATATTAGTTATTCGGTCGTTGTATCGCCATGCATGTAATCGTCCTGTTTCATTTTTACGCTCTGCGTATTTTATTCACCTAATAATACGTGCAACTGCCTGTACAGCTATCCACCTTTCATTCCAGGATCGGGAGGACTGATCCCCCATAATTTTGGGAATATGAATATTTTTTACAAGGGTACCCCAAAGGACAAAATTTGAGATCGTTGTAGTGTATCTGAAAGACCGCTCGAATAGATTCTAGCATACTTTTTGAGCTAATAAGCTCGAAATTTTTGGGCGCTTCTCGCCTCATTTATTTGCTTGCATACAACATACATATTTGTTTAATATAATTAAAATCAAATTTGTTTCTATTTTTAATTTTTTTCTCCTACGATGTGTAGATCTAGTTGAGAAAAGGTCGAAAAGATCATATTCTTGCCTATCCGTGAAAAGTTATCGCCATGAAAGATGACGCGCTATCACCCTCAGAATTATAATAGATAGTGCGTCGCGAGCGCCGAAGCTTCGTCCATCATGCGCTATTATCTCTTTTTATTATTATACGCCATTAATCTGTATCATCCCGTCAATCTGGCGATGTGGACGGCGCAATTTAGCTATTAATAGTGGCAGCAGGAAGGAAGCGCGCACGTGAATGCTGGAAGCGCGCACGTGAATGTCGTTCTATATTTAGGCGAGCCAACATTAAAATCAATATTTTTGCAAGCCGGCGACGGATGATGAAGAATTTTGCAGAAAAGTACGCAATACAGAGCGATGTACGTACGCAGCACTGATTAAGTAAGTTTTTAAACATTTGAATTAATTTATAAAAAACCTCTAAAAATGCTATTGAAGTTTTTTAGATGACTTAATATATAAATAATAATTAATAGACAGTGCTCGGCTTGCAAAAATATTGATTTTAATGTTGGCTGACCTAAATACATATTGAACAACATTCACGTGCGCGCTTCCAGCATTCACGTGCGCGCTTCCTTCTTGTTGGCGCTATTAATAGCTAAATTGCGCCGTCCGCATCGCCAGATTAATGGGATGATACAGATTAATGGCGTATAATAATAAAAAACAGATAATTTCGCATGATGGACGAAACGCGGCGCTCGCGACGCACCATCTATTATAATTCTGAGGATGATAGCGCTTCATGGCAACCACTGTAGTTGTTGAGATACCAACTTCAACATTTTCGTCCTCCTCCAAAACCAGAAGGCCAGCTACGCCACTGTGAAGAATCCGCGGGTTTCCAAAGAAGTAACTGCTCATTTCAGTTTCAATAGTTTTTTCCAGCCGTTAAAACAACAAATTTCCGCATTTTTCGTGCGGGTTTAAAAATTTCCAAGGGTCAAAAAGTGCCAAAAAATTGGGGCTAGGGGCCAAACATGCAACAGGGTCGACCACTAACAAGAATCCAAAAAGGCCGTGCGAAATTCAAATCTGGGACAATCTGAGGATCTGCCGGATTTCCGGAGGTCTGGTGGACCCCCGATTAACACGTGCGTGTGGTCTAGACCCACGCTTGCGAGTGGTCGTCCCATTTTCCGCAACAAGTACCAACATTATTATTTACAAAATTGGGTTTTTAGGCCATTTTTATGCGTATTTTTAACCAAAAAATTAAGGGTTATTCACTCTCCCCTCCTAAAATAGCCGGCTACCATACATGGGCATCAACTAAATTCAGAGGTACAGGATGGGATAAATCGCCAAAAATGTTACTAAGAATAGAATTATGGAGGTCTACATTAATCTGCGAGGGGAGGTTTCAAGTTCTGCGGGGTACAAACATACGCCCAAACCCCTCATGCCCATGTGTGCAGGCTAGCCTATGCTCAAAAAATCTGAGCTGTTGCATGTAAGGAAAAAATATTATTTTTGACGTTTTTCAAAGAGCAAGCATCATAGTATAATAAATAGCAAAAAGAAAAAAAACCGAAAATTCAATTTTGAAAGCCTGTCGAATTCTAAAGGGCCCAGCCAGACTCCACTCTCCTCACGCCAAAGTGCAGCGACCAAGTTTTTTAAAAAGAAATAAACGATAAATTGATTTAGGTTCAACCCGTAAATTAATGTTTTATGTTTCGAAATGACTGTAAATTCGGTATTTGAACCCGAAGAACATGGAGCACAAGGCGACAGGCGTTTATCTAGTACGTGCTAAAAATTGACACAACGCACGCTTTCGTGAATAAAAGTAAAACTATGAATTGATTTAAGTTCAACCCGTAAAATGATGTTTTAAAATAATTATGAATTCGGTACTTGAACCTGAAGGACGTGGCACATATGACGTACGTGCTAAAAGTTGGTTCTATGCACAAGTTCTCGTAAAAGAAATAAGACTTGAGTCAATTTCCGCCAAATACTATTTTGAAATAATCTCAAATTCAGTATTTCATCCCAAAGTACGAGGAACACATAGCGTACGTGCTAGAAACTGATTGCATGCGCATACTTTCGTGGACGGAATGGAAGTATCAATCGATTTAGGTTCAAACCGTAAAATAATGTTTTAAAATTATTATATATTTGGTAATTTAACCTAAAGAACGTAGAGCACGTTGGGCAACACCACGACTCGATAACGGTAGGATGATCGGTGTGCGAGTCGATGGCGTGCAAGCGCCACTCTTTGGCACTACGAAAAGCTCGGCCACAATCTGGACACGCATACCACTCAGTATCGTCATCGTCGTTACACTTCGCATCGTTATCCGCGCGAGAAGAGCCTGAAATTACTTTTTAGGCTTAGGCTCGTATGTAATTTATATTTTTTCATTTTATTATAATTTAACGCTTTTATTTCTTCTGATTTTTTTAGCTAAAATAACCTTTTTTTAGAATATTTTTTAACACTTCGCATCGTTATTCGCATTCGCGCGAGATTAACATGAAATTACGTTTTTATAAATATTTTCCTTAGGCTTAGGCTCGTAATTTATATTTTTTCGTTTTATTATAAATATTTTTTCGCTTTATTACAATTTTAACGTTTTTATTTCTTCGATTTTTTTAGCTAAAATAACGTTTTTCACAGTATTTTTCTTAGGCTTAGAGTCTTGCATTACATACTCGTATTTTAACGCTTACTTTTAATTTAAACGCTTTTATTTCTTTGATTTTTTCAACTTAAATTGCGTTTTTTAAATATTTTTCTAAGCTCAAGCTCGATTTTATATTTTTACGCTTAATTGTGATTTATACGCTTTTATTTTTTTCATTTTCCACCTGAAATTACGCTTTTTGTATTTTTCTTAAACTTAGGCTTGTATTTTATATTTTTCCTTTTTATCGTAATTTACACGTTTTTATTTTGTTCGTTTTTTAATGTTTTTTATTAGAAATTCGGGTTTAAGGGCAACCGGCTACATACTTTCGGAGATAAGCGAGCGGCCAGAAAAAAAAACAAAAAAACAAAAAACAAAAAAAATAAAAAATAAAAAAAACAAAAAAACGGTAAAAAAATCAAAAACACGGCAAAAAATCCCAAATTTTTTTAAAAAGATTACATAATTCTCTAAATTTTCAAATCCTAAAAGTTTTTGAGTCAGTCATTTGGAAGGGAGGCGTCAATAATGGCCACTTATTTTTTCACCAAAAATGGTCCAAAAAACACATGTTTCTTTGAACTTTTATTTTTTCATTTTTACGTATTTATTATTTTTATAATTTTTTGATTTATTATTTTTTTAAATTTTTATCACTGGGACTGAGGTCAATGTCAATGACCGTCGACGTTACGACGCCGTGAACGCAACGCTGATGAGCGGCGAAGGCGCAGGGGCTGAAGTAGACGGCGCGGCAAGTCGGCGCCGCAGAGCAAATCAATTGCCGTCGGTTCGGCTCGCCGCCCGAAATCGGCTTCGCAGCCGACCGACTGTACCTGCGAATCACTTCAAATTTATATCACAGTAGACTTTGCGTGTTACATGTTATTTAAGCATTATATTTTATGTATCTATTATATTTATTTGTTATTAAAATATCGATTTCATGTGTTATGGTTTAGAAATATACATTATTGTATTATTTATTCATTTATTAATTTATTAATTCATTCATTTATTCATTTATTTGTTTAGTTATTTATGCATATTTTCTACTTTTATTCAATTATTTTATTACAATATTGTACTATTTACTTCATAGGTGCACAAGCTGAGGGTCGGCAGCTCAGGTGGGCAGCAACAAAATTCTAGGAGGTTGTGCAAGATATTTCAAAGGTCAAAAAATGGTCGTAAAAATGATGGTATGGCAAAATAAACACAATTTTTTACGTTTCTCATCGAGCACTATCTACTGGCATTGGAACATTGCGAAAAGAACAGAAAAAATTTTCAAAAATTGAATTTTGGGGGTATTTTGGTATCTGGGGGTATTCGGCCTTCTGTGAGGTGCATACCCCCAACCTCCCCCAATCCCACGTGTGATCGGACGTTGGGGAGGGCGAAATCCCTGAAATCCAAAACCGTAAATTTAACGTTCACGAGTTTTTTCGCTGTTTAAACGACCAAAATAGTCAAAATAACCTATTTAACGTTTTTTCGTGGTAATTTCGAATTTTAAAAGCATTTTTACTCTATTTTAGCACATTACATCACTTTTAACACTAAAAATAAAGAGATTGATCAATTTTCAGGCACTTTTGACCTACAAAAATGATGCAAAAAACCGTTCCATCAGCACAAAATCGCCAGACAGTACCTGCCTGACTGACCCCTCAGCGGTAGGTAATACCCCTCACCCTCACTCCCGTATATGCATGCGTGATTTACGGTAATTTTAGTTAGGTATTTATATGACTTATTTTATTATATTGAGTTTTATTGTCATTGTTGGTTACATTTGACATTTTACTTTTACGAATTATTTCTATTTTTTATGTTTTTTTATTTCATCCCACAGGAGATCGCTGGTTGGATCTATACTCTTTACACTATCACTGAGTTTCGAGAATTAAGAATGGTTTTACACCCAGAATACAAAACATCCACGCAGACCACATATATGTTGTACCAGAATTGAATTTTCAGCGTTTATTCGCAATTTTTGGCGATTTTTGACTCCTCTTGATCCATAATTCTTGAGTCTTCCATTTATTTACATTATTCATAATACTGATATGATCAAAGGCCGATCTACCGATGATCCCCGTTATGCATAGGTGCACAAGGTCAGGGTCGGCAGGGGGGTGAAATGCCAAAACTCTACAACAGTAAATTTAACGTTCACGATTTTTTTGCTGTTTCAATGATCAAAATGGTCAAAATAGCCTATAAAACGTTTATTCGTGTTAATAACACATTTTAAAAGCATTTTTAGTCCATTTTGACTGCATTATATCACTTTTTAACACTGAAAAATGCAAAAATTTATCAATTTTGGGCGCTTTTTGAGTAAAAAGTACTCAAAAGTACTAATCTGGCGCGAAGCGCGGAAAAATGTTGACATTTTTACTGATTTTGATGTCAAAAATGATGCAGAACAAGACCTGTTTGCTCAAAATCGCCGGACAGTACCGGTGCAGCTGACCCCTCAGGGGTTATGCCCCTCACCCCCTATGTGCATGTGTGCCGTTATGGATAATCCACATTTATGTAATGGCTAAAAATTTGGGGTGGGATGTTCACTAGCATTTTTATGAAGGGGATAGGGTGAATGATTATAATTTTTGGCCAAAAATTGCAAAAAACCGGCTAAAAATAGCAAAAAACGCATATTTTGCCGAAAGGGGGTTCAAAATTTTTCGACTTTGGGGGACGAACAACTTTGGGTGGGGAATCCCCAAAAACCCCTATAACGTGTATGATCGTCAATAAACCGCAATACTGATCCACACTGTATTAATTTTTCTTGAAAATCAATCGAATCAATCGTTTTGATTTGAACAGTGTAAACAACGCATCGATTAAAAGTGTAATAATTGAACTGATACACAGCACATTCCATCAACCCCAAATTTTCGACCACAAATTTATGAAATGGCCATTCCAGTCTCAGGAGAGACGTCGACAGCAAATCAAACCCTAAAACTGACTAAAAAAGAGTAAAAAAGGCAGAAAATAATTAATGATATCTGGGCGATTCCGAACTGACTCGCGAGAATTACAGTATTTATCTGTCAATAGACTAAACTTTTAATTATTTTCGGCGCGAAGTTCGCTGGAACCATTATCATTTATCCAAAATTTTAGGAAAAACCGGGAAAAATCGAAAAAGTCGCCCATCGCGTGTTTCGAGAAAAAAGTTTTCATTACATACTTAAGTTTTTAAATTTTAAATTTTAACTAATTTATATTTTTAAAATTTTTTTCTTCCTTCAATTTATTTATTTGATGAACAGTGTACTCGTAGCAGCTGAAATGGCGCCCTAGCGAGGAGGCGTCGTCAAACTCGGCGCCGCACTCGACGCAGCGGCGACCCGCCTGAATCGCCGCCTGCGACAATTCGAAAGCGTAAAACGCGTCAGGATCGAGTAATCGCCTGAACGCGCAATCTTCGAACCTGTCGAAAATGCGTTTTTTGAAACATTTTTTAGACCGACTGGCTTATCAAACCTTTGTTAGCGTTTAAGGAAATGAGGGCCGAAATTTTGAGGCAAGACGTTGTGCAAGTTCAGGCAGCGCGTGAGGGGAATCCGGGGGTTGTAACCACTCTGGGCGTGGGGGGGGGATTTGGGAGGTATGCACCCCCAGAAACCAAAATACCCCCCATAAATCAAAATAACCTCCCTTAGAATTCAATTTTTTAAGAAATTTTTTCGTTTTTTTCGCAATTTTTTGATGCCAATGGATAGTGCTTGATGAGAAACATCGAAAAATGGTGTTTTTATCGCCATACCACCATTTTTAAGGCCATTTTTTGTCCTTCAAAAAATCTTGCACCCCCCCCCCAGAATTATCTTGCTGCCCACGTATGGTTGTAACCCCCCTCAGAAGTTGAAACACCCCTACACAGAAGCGGATTTAGGGGATGGGGGCGGCCGCCGCCCCCCATAGGCCCAAAATAAAGGATTTCTGAGCGATTTTTAGCGATTTTCGGGTTAAAACGGCAATTTTTCCGCCCAAGTCAGGGTTCCGCCCTCCCTTAGGGGTGGCACCCTCCTTAGGGGTACCGCCGCCCCCTTAGGAAAATCCTGGATCCGCCACTGCCCCCACACATAATTTCCCAAGGTCGAATGTTCAGGGGGTGAAATCCCAAAATTTAGGACCACTTATTTAGAGTCTAGCCTTTTTTGCAGGTCAAATATGAAAAATGGCTAAAACTTCCTATATAGCATGTTTTAATGTGAAAAACTGAATTTTTAACTACTTTTTGCCCCATTCTGACTAGTTTCGTCACTCTTGTGAGTAAAAAGTATAAGAATTCATCGAAAATTTTGACTTTTTAGATCATTTTAAGTTCATTCTAGGTATTTTATGGGTAAACAAAACAGAAATGTATTAGTCGGCGCAAAGCGCCTAAAAAATTTAAATATCTTCGCTGCTTTTGTACAAAAAATCATGCAGAAAATGTTTGATAGCTCAAAATCGTCCAACAGTGATTCAAGTCTCGGACACTGAGGTGGGGGTAATACCCTCCTCACCCCCCATGGGAATGTGTGCCTCCACAGATTACTGTATACATCCAGAATTCTATTTTTAATGACATTTTTTGCGATTTACCCTATCCTGACCCCGTCCCCAACTCCTACCCCCAGAATTTTGGTGCTGCCCATGTACGGCTGACGCCATACATGCAACGGCTGGAAATTGGGGGCTTACCCGGTCATTTTGGGAGGGAAGGGGTGAAGACCTTCGATTTTTGAACAAAAACGGCCAAAAAACGCCAAAAAACGGCTAAAAAATTCGATTTTTTTCCAAAAATCGTGGGGTCAAAAATTATCTGGCTTTGGGGGGATGGGGGACGACCGAGTTTGCGTGGATGAGATCCCCCATGCTCCCTCTTACATGTATGGCTGACACCATACACGATCTTATGGGGTCGGGCGGGTTTCCAGCACACATGGGCGTGGGGGCAGGGGTCTGGATCAGATATTTAACAACGAAATGGGGGATTCCCCATCCAAAATTGGTCGTCCCCTCATCCCCAAGTCAGAAATTTCATCCCCCTCCACGATTTTTAGAGAAAACTTGCGTTTTTTTAACGGTTTTTAGGTGCTTTTTTGCTATTTGGCCAAAAATTGGAGGTAATTAATGCCCGCCTTCCTAAAAGTGGCCGGGACGACCACATTTCGAGCTGTTACATGTGTGGCCTGAACAATACATGCATTATACAGTGCCTTTTTTAGGTCCAAAAATGCTAGGTAAGCGTCAAAAAAGATCGTTTTTCAGCGTTTCTGACGATGCTGTCTTTCTAGAGCATAAAAACATAAAAAAATTCGAAATAAATCAAGAATCGAAACAAATTGAACAAAATATAGTCAAAACATGAGTATAATGGCGCGAAGCGCCAAAAATTCGACACTTTTGAGCAAATAGATAGCTAAAAACGCATAAAAGAGCATCTTTTCTACAAATATTTAGAAAATTTTTTGGAGCTTTTGATAAAAATCGCCAATTCTGGGGGAATGAAAAAATTTTTGGCGGGGGGGGGTGAAAATTTTTCGGGGAGGGGTGATTGAAATCCCCCACCAAGCCCCCAACGCCCCGAAGGTCAGCCCAGAATCCGACGAACCCTCCTCTCCCAGAATTGAATTTCCGGTGCTATTTTTGGCAATTTTGCGCAATCGGACCCCTTAGAATTGAGCTGCTGCCCATACGTTAGCGTGGGGATTGGGGTTTGGGGATTGGAGGAAGGGGTTGGGCACCCCAAAAGTTAAAAACCCCGCCGCGGATTACTGTAGACCCCCAGAATTCTAAATATTTTAGTAACATTTTTAGCGATTTCATCCAACCAAACCCCCAGAATTTTCCTGCTGCCCATGTACGGTTCTCAGTTCTCAGTCATCCAGAAATTTTTTCATCCCGCCAGACTTCGTGATTTTCAAAGAAAAAGGCGCAAAAAATTTGCTTCTCTAAGCATGTTAAGCTATTTCGTTGCTTAAAAGTGTCAAATTTTTCGGCGATTTACATCATATACTCATTTTTTGACTATATTTTGTTCAACTTACTCGAATTTTTTGAAGTTTCTCCTGTTTTTGACCTCTAGAAATTTTTTCAGCGCTGATTTGACTGAAAATTGTTTGATCCCCACCCAGACCCCCAAAATTTTTACGCTGCAAGCGCATGCTACTGAGTGCTGATCCCCGCAAAAGGCTGCTGGCTGACTCCCAGAATTTCCAATTTGTCAAAAGACCTAATGAAATTTGCTGTTTTAATTTTGAGAACTTATTACTCGAAAGAATCGTTTTTTTCCAAACCATTTTGTGACTATTTTGTTCATTTTAATCCCTTTTTTCAGAATTTTACATTTCTGTGTTCTGCGAAAAAGCGTCGTCGGAAATGTCGGAAACATGGTTTATTAGTGTTTATCCATCGTTTTTAAATTCAAAGGACCCGCCATATTAGAGAAATTTCTCGAGCATTTTAGACATTTTTCAAAATTTGAAAAAGAAAAAAAGAAAATTAATCCACAAGAGCCAAGTAGTAGCCGACAGAATTAAGTTTTTCGTTTCCACAATTTTTGATGCAATAAGTAGAACTCGATGAGAAACGCCGAAAAAAGATGTTTTTGCATTTAATATCAATTTTTGGTAACTTTTTAATTTTTGAAAATTTTCGGACCCTACAGACCCCCAAATTTAAACGCGCCCATATAAGTCAACCCTACGATATTGCTTAATTTTAGAAAAATAATGGACAGTTCCTCAGCTGAACCAAATCCTGGTACATTAATGAAGACAATATAAGAACAAGAAGATTCGACGATATTAAATTAGATTCAAAACGATCCGCTTACTCGCAAGAAGGTTATTTTTAATCAATTTTTTCAGTATTTCACTTTTTTCCAATAAATTTTAGTCAGAAATCGAAACTTTAGGTAACGCTTTCAATAAATTTAAAGTTCCTAACCAAAAATTTCGCTAAAATTTTAAGTATTTCTCGTCGAAAAGCCGAAAAAATAAAAATAAATAATTTTAGCAGACGGAGTAGTATAAAATCAGGATTGATAATCAGTGTGGTAAAATTTCGAGTGTCTCGAAAAAAACATTTCTTAATCGTAATCACATCGAGTACCATTGTTCGACGGCCGACAAATCAATCGGTTCGATGATGACGTCATCAAAAAGGTCGGTGACATCATCGGACGCGCAATTGATGACGTCATTGACGTCGTCGCCGCGTCGCTCGATCGCATCGTGTCGCGCGACGTGGAGCAGCGCCGAGCAGCGATTGAAAA
This sequence comes from Mermis nigrescens, assembly GCA_036768485.1. Taxonomy (NCBI): domain Eukaryota; kingdom Metazoa; phylum Nematoda; class Enoplea; order Mermithida; family Mermithidae; genus Mermis; species Mermis nigrescens. The sequence continues at coordinate 15,982 of JAVLUZ010000755.1, read as the reverse complement.
ATACGACGTTCGCGTCGCAAGCCGCGCAGTGCGTAGCAATGCGGGCCGATCGCCGTCGCTCATGCAGGCGACGCGACGTGCTGGTGGCGAAAATCGCGCCGCACGCGTCGCACTGGTAGCCGACGTTATTTTTAAACGACGGTTCAAAAACGTACGGAGACGACGAGTCGACGTTTTGGATGTAGTGTAGCCAAGCCGCTGGTTTTGACTGATCCCCGTTAGCCGATTGGTCGAAGTTTTGACCAATGGGCGGTGTGGGTACCTTATTATTTACTGTAGTCGCCGCCGTTGAATAATGTTCGACGGGCGCGGCAAATGACGTCGCGCGATTTTGCGACGCAGCCGCCACGCGCGGATACTGTAGCACCGGCGAAGACCCGAACGGAGCGAACATGTACGGGCTTATAGCGTTAATGTTATACGGAGCCATGATGCTGTTGTTGTAGTAATGAGGTGGCATGATCGGGCCGACGTTGTGTCGCTGCGTCAAAGGTGTGTAAAAAGGTGGCATCATGGATGAAGTCATCGATGGAGACATCGTTGACGTCATCGTACGCGACTGCGGCGCGGGAGCGGCCGCGTCGCGCAACGCCACAATGGGTGTCATTGACGATTCGCGATTTGACGACGACGGTGCCGATCTTTTGCGATGCGAAAGATTCGTCGCCCACGGCAAAAGCGGGGGCGACTCTTGCGTTTTCGACGACGCGAACACGCTAGCGTTACTGTTCAGCGACAACGCATTCTTATATTGCGACGGCGCGACTCCGACCGAATCTGCTGCGCGATCGCTATCCGGCGGTGGCGCAATTTTATTAGTTAAACCCGTGGCGTTGTGTTTCAAGGAAATTATTCGTTTTAGCGCTAATCGGGCGTTCGATTTCGCAGACGGTACAATATTGCAGCTACCTTGACTTGATTTGGAAGAGCACGCCGTAGCTTGAGATGCAGCTGTATTTACTTCGCTATAGTAGGACGGAAATGAACTCATCGGGCGGTATTGGCGCAGAAACCTGCTAAGATCGTCGCCTTTATTAAATTTGATAACTTTTTTGTTTCTTAATTATTATTAAAATAAACTGCATTAATGAATTGCTTAATTAAGAAGAATTAATTAATTATTTGTTTTTTACACTTTACGCTTATTTTACTGAAATAATTCAGTTTAAGCCAGGACCTGGCTACAATCAGTCCTAAAGCCATCATATACACGATATTCGTATATATAAGCAGTTTTAAATTTCGCTGTCTTATGTTTCAACACTCATATCAAGTTTACTCTAATTTTTTACGCCCTTTTCCAACTTCGCGATTTTCTAACAAGTTCAATAGAGAATAAGCTGTTTAAAAAGTTTCTAGCTAGGTATATCTGCTTAATCTGAAAAATTAAATTTTCGGTGCTTCGCACCATATGCTCATTTCTTGACTATATTTTGTTCAGTTTATTCGGATTTTTTCAACATTTCTTCGAATTTGTTTCGATTTTTACGCTTCAAGACAAATAGAGCACCGTCAGAAACACCAAAAAACGTGATATTTTTGACCCGTATCCACCATTCTGAACCCTAAAAAGCCACTTTACAAAAATTTTTTGGTTTCATTCTCATTAAGAATGTGCACGCCTAGTAGCATAGGTGCACAAGCTCAGGGTCGGCAAGGGAGGGTGAAATTCCAAAAATCCAAAACAGATTTTTTGCTGTTTTAACTATTAAAATGGTCAAAATAACCTATAAAACGTTTTCCGTAGTAATATTCGCATTTTGAAAGCATTTCTAATCCATTTTAACTGCATTATATCACTTTTAACACTAAAAAATGCAAAAATTTATCAATTTTGGGCGTTTTTTGAGTTAAAAGTACTTAAAAGTACTAATTCGGCGCAAGCGCCAGAAACATTTTGACGTTTTTATTGCTTTTGAAATCAAAAATGATTCAAAAAACGTTACACATGAATATTACCTGCTATAATATATCCACTCATTAAATAGCCAGTTTTGTTAGAAACGTATTAGATGGAGACTTGGAAGCACACATGGGCGTGGGGGTTTGGGGGTATGCACCCCCCAGAAGTTGAAATACGCCCCAGAAATCAAAATACCCCCCCCCCCATTTTTTGCTTTTTTGGCAATTTTTTGATGCCATTGGATAGTGCTCGACGAGAAACGTCGAAAAATGGTGTTTTTTCGCCATACCACCATTTTTAAGGCCATTTTTAACCTTTGAAAATTTTTTCACCCCCCCCCCCAGAAATTTATTCACCCCCCCCCCACCAGAATTTTTATGCTGCCCACCTATGCTTGGAAGACGAGGCTCTCTGAAACAAAGGCAAAGTACGTCAAATAAGTTTTTACTCAGGCATTTTTAGGTTTTTTATTTTTCGCGATTTTTTGTCAGGATTTCCTAAGCCTTCCGAAACCGCAATCGTCTGTACTCGATGACCAAATATGTAACAGAAAGGGGATAGGGAGATAATTCCGAGGGGTGCAAGATTTTTCAAAGGTAAAAAAATGGCCTTAAAAATGGTGGTATGGCGAAAAAACACCATCTTTCAACGTTTCTCATCGAGCACTATCCATTGGCATCGAAAAATTGCGAAAAAACAAAAAAATTTCAAAAATCGAATTTTAGGGGGTATTTTGATTTCTCGGGTAGTGCATACCCCAAACCCCACCCCACGCCCAGGTGTGTCCCCCACCCGTCCCCAAAGTCAAAAAATTGTTAAACCCTTATTTTGGCTAACTTACGCTTTTTAGTCATTTCTAGGTAACTTCAATTATTTTTGGCCAAAAACAGGACGTCATTAAGCCCTCACCTTCAATGGCTTGGTTGGGGACAAGCCAACCACACATGGGCGTGGGGGGTTTGGGGGGCGCACCCCCCCCCAGAAGTTGAAATACCCCCCTCCCAGAAATCAAAATAACCCCCCCCAGAAAAAAAATTTTTTTTGCTTTTTTAGCAATTTTTTGATGCCATTGGATAGAGCTTGATGAGAAACGTCGAAAAATGGTGTTTTTTTCGCCATACCACCATTTTTAAGGCCATTTTTGACCTTTAAAAATTTTTCTCACCCCCCCCAGAAATTTTTTCACCCCCCCCCCCCCAGAATTTTGAGTGCTGCCCACCTATGAAGCCAACCCAAAATTTTGAGTCACTATATTGACGTCATCTCTTACTTTAGCTATGCCTTTCGCTTTTTCACTTTGTTCAGCACAGGTGCAAGTGTTTTCAGACAATAAATTCAGAAATAACTTTTGTCATAGGTGCACAAGGTCTAAAAGAAACGCATTCAAAATCGGTCTGTGAAAAGCCCACCCATATCTCAGCCTCATAGGTGCACAAGGTCAGGGTCGGCAGGCAGGGCGTGAAATTGCAAAAAATAGCCTTTAAAACGTTTTTCTGTTTTAACGATGAAAATGGTCAAAATAGCCTATGAAACGTGTTTTTCGTAGTAATATCGCATTTTATAAGCATTTTTAGTCCATTTTGACTGCATTATATCACTTTAGACACTGAAAATTGCAAAACTTTATCAACTTTGGGCGCTTTTTGAGTAAAAAGTAAGTACTTAAAAGTACTAGTCTGGCGCAAAACGCCAGAAAAATTTTGACGTTTTTACTGCTTTTGACCTCAGAAATTATGCAAGAAACGTTCCATCAGCTCAAAATCGTCGGACAGTACCGGTCCACCTGACTCTTCGGGTGGGGGTAACACCCCCTCACCCCTCATGTGCATGTATACTCAGCATTTATTGAAGTAGTGAAATCCTGGCATCTATTCTGCTCCATATGGACGTGATCCAAGCCACTAATTTCATTTGGGCTGATTTTATTTCTCCCAAAGGAGCATTTTAGAAAAATGTGATCTTTGTTGCTAAAAAAGCTATTTTTCAGTGATTTCAATCTAATATGACATCAAAACGTAGCAGTGTGACTGGACTTCGATGATTATTCTATGCTAGGCCCCCTTCAGTGCTACAAATTAAAAACTTTTCCCATGCTTGGTGAACCAGTCAGCTACAGTATGCCTCGAAAGTCAAAGCTAAAAAACCCATTTGTCCTCTAAATAAAATCCATCCACTTTGAATCTTGTACAGAATTGTACTAGACAGCTGGGTATGTGGTTTAAATTATCCTATCTGGGCTCTGCATGTGGTTTACAAAGAACAGTTGGGATATCAGGTATGTAGGACAAATTCAAGGCTTAAAAATTAAATTTGACCTAAAAAGAACCCATTGTCCTCTAAAAAACCCAGTCTAAAAAACCCACGCCACATTTTATCGATTTTTTGGGATTTTTATAAGATTATTCCATTTGTGTACCTCCAGTTGTAAATCGTGAGGAAAAGTAGTCTATCACTAGAAATCACGAAATCGTGTTGCATTATCAACTCCAGGGCGATTTTAAGTGGTGGGTTTTTCAGAGGACAATGGGTTTTTTTAGGAAAAAGTGGGTTTTTCATGGTCGCAAATTTTTTTCAAAATGCTAAAACGAGTAGACGATCAGCTTTTATTCTGTATCAGCCTATGTAGCTAAAGGTAGCCTCAATTAGGGAACGCGAAAAATCCGGCAAGGAGCTCCTAGCCTGGGAGCTACCATTGAAAAACCGTAAAATGGGTTTTTTAGACGCCATGCCTATACCTACAGAGTTAGAGTGGCAAAAAATTTTGACTTAGCATGTTTTGCGCAAATTACGTATTGCTTTACATAGGCAGGCGCGGATCTTAAATATGTCATTGCTTGTGAAATAAAACAAACAATTGAGAAGTTAGTTCTGCTTTCAAATAATAAAATACAGTGCTAATTGGTCACGAAGATTCAAATTCCTGCATAAGTAAAATCTGTAACTAAACACAGAAAGATAGATACAAAGTATGCTCTAGGATTATAAAAATTGATTGTGGGTGTTGAGTTAAGTTCGAATATAATTACTAATTAAGCCATTCGACGTTAAACGACAAAAAATTTTGTGATTTCTCAGTCAAAACAATGAAAGAGTGAGCAGGAAGGTAAAATAATAAGCCAATTCGTATACGAGTAGATACTTACATTTATTACAGAATCAGCGATAGAATGATAATAATTATAATACTTTATCGGTATGCATAGCTTTGAGTAACAAGGAAAGACAACATTAGGTATATCTAAACGCAAATTCTTGAAGGACACACTTTATATTGCAATTTCTGTGCTGATTGAATCTCGTAATAAACGTCATTGCTTGTATTAGATAATTGTAACAGCCAAAAACAAGTTATTTAGTTTTCAAACAACAGGCTAAGTAGAAAACTTTAGTCCTTATTTCCTCCACAGAATCGTAAAAAGTAGAAAGAAACAGAACGGATGGATGCTAACTGCATAGGATGACTGTGGTAGTAAGAACACATACAAAGAAGTATGAGATTCTACACAGATCGATTTTTAAATGTTGATTGCACACGCTTTGATTCAATTAGATCTTGATTACGACATTCGGCAATTCGCGCGAAGCTTCGGAAAATTTTCGGTATTTTGCTAAAAAAATGCTCAAAAATAAGTATATAAAATTCCAAAACTGGTAAAAAAGCAACGAATAATTTTTTAAACCGGCAAAGAATCTCAAACAGTGGAACCCAGCGGACGCCGTTGGAAAGCGGCGAACAATCGAAGCTGGCAACCCTGTTATTTGGTATTCCTATGGCAGGATGCGAATTGCAATTGTTGAATTGTAAATTTTCTTGGGTTCAATCACTGGAATGTAAAGAAACCGTAGGTAGACATTATTTATATAGATTTTGCTAAAGATTTTTATAAAGTCGATCTATCTAAACTTCTGGTTAAATTAACTAGTTATAATTTTAAACAACACCTTTTCAATGTGTTAAAGGCTTTTCTTTCTAATCGTATTCAACGTGTTCGCGTTAATTAGAGTTTTTCAGATTATGCGGCTCTTACAAGTGGAGTTATTCAAGGGTCCATTCTCGGACCCATTGGCGGATTTCGAGGGGGGAGCGGCCCCATGCCGTCAAAAAACATTTGGGCGCAATGACGATAGATGTGTATTTTTGATGATTTTAGGCATTTTTATCCGGATTTTTCAAATTTTTACGGCTCTTCGCGCCGGGGTAGTATTTATTAATGACGTTTACTGATTCTCTAGACGCTCTAAAAAACCTAAAATTATGTCAGAAAAATCACTTTTTACACAGAACAAAGATTTCCGCAGTTCGCTACAATGATTTTCCGACTGTTTTTCCGGCGATTTGTGTCAATTTATGCAGGCAGCTAAAAACCGGGATTTCGAGCATAACAAATTAGTTTTAGGACAATTTTCGACCCTTTTAAAGAAAATTTTGCATTCCACCCTCTGTCAGAAAATCTTATATACGCCACTGTAGAACTACGTTGTTTTTGATTTTTATAAATGACATCTTTGATACTTTATCAAGTTCGACTTTCATGTCCATGAATGACCTTAAAATATTAAATTTTTCCGATAATAATCAAACATTGCAGTTGGGCCAGCGGAAATCGTTTACATATATCGGATTCTAAATGCATAGCGCTATATTTGGGCAAAAATAATCATTAATTGTCTTCCACACTCAATGCACAGTCATTCCTGATGATCTGTTTTTATTCGCGATTTAGGTACGCTAATTTCGCGAAACCTTAAATTCAAGGAGCATTATAATAGGTATTATTATCAAAAATGCTTTCTTGAGATCTATCTTAATCAGAAAATCCTTCTTTCCGCGTGATAAAAATAATCTCGTTAAGGCCTTCACTGTTTACGTCAGACCGGTCTTCGCATATTCTTGTGATTTATGGAACCCCTCTTATATTAATGATCAATGATATGAACAGGTAAACAGGCTTGAGCGGACCCGTATCCAAGATTTTTTCGAGGCGGATGGGCACAACATAAATTGCTAAATTTTTTACGATTTGGGCTAAAACAGCAAAGGGAGGGAGAAAATGAAAAAATCATTCTCACACTCAATTTTAGGCTGAAGCACGAGCACCCCTATCTAGTGATCGACCAGAGGTCCGGCTCCGGCCACCGGCAAATCCAACCATTTTTTCCACTCCGGTACTCCGCCCAGAGGACATCCAAAAATCGGCCGGAGGCCGGAGAATTTTTTCGTCTTTTGCACAGTGACCGAACGTATATACTAATTGCTGACATTATGCTTCTTAAACTTAGTCAGAGCACAATACAATAGCAGAAAAAGGAAATAACACCAAATAAAGTGTCACCACCACTATCGTAAGATATTCATTTTTAGGAGGAAAGAAAATTACTCTATTGATCGATTCATGCAATCGCTGTGAAAATCGCTGCAGAAAATTCCTGTTAACACTACTACTCATAGATTAGCATAAGATGCAGTCTGGCCTGCACTGCACATGCTAATACTGATTTTCCAGATACTGTTGCTGTCCATTCTGTATGTCATATTCGCGGTTCAAAGAATTACTATATTGATCGATTCGTGTGTGAAAATCGTTGCAGAAAATTCCTGTTAACACTACTACTCATAGATTAGCATAAGATGCAGTCTGGCCTGCACTGCACATTTAATACTGATTTTCCAGATAATGTTGCTGTCCATTCTGTATGTCATATTCGCGGTTCAATGAACATAGTATAGTATGTAACGTACCTATGTATATACAGAATGCATACAATCATGCTTTAACATCAAATATTGCCTATTGACCATACGTGGGCAGCAAGAAAATTCTGGGGGTGCAAGATTTTTTGAAGGTCAAAAAATGGCCCTAAAAATAGTGGTATAGCGATAAAAACACCATTTTCGACGTTTCTCATCAAGCACTATCCATTGGCATCAAAAAATTGCGAAAAAACGAAAAAATTTTCAAAAATTGAATTCTGGGGAGGGGTATTTTGGTTTCTGGGGGAGTGTGTATAATATATAAAAGGTTATTATAATTTGAAATTACATTGTGTTTTCCGGGTCCTTTTAAATAGGAAAATTGATAGGGGCGCATACCCCCCCCCCCAAACCCCCCACGCCCAGGTGTGATGAACATAGTATAGTATGTAATGTACCTATGTATATAAGGTCACACACAATCATGCTTTAACATCAAATATTGCCTATCGACGCTTTATTTAGCGCAGGCTATGGAGACGACAGCAGGGGCGGATTTAAGAAGGGCATGGGGGCAGCACCCCCTATTAGCCAAAAATATTTGGCGAGATAAATGAATATGCAATTTGCAATGATTTTTGGCCATCAGTGACCATAATATCTCAGATTTTCAGGCGCTATGCGCCGGATGACACCTATAATGACATTAATTTACTTTCTTGGCGACCTGGAAGCATGGTTTTTTGTATTCGGCAAAGATTTTCCCCGATATAGAAAGACTTTTCGGGACCACCTTGGTACATATGTACAAAGAATTTTGGGAAGACAAAACTGCAAAAAAAGTCTGAAATTCGCAAAAATTTTCGGCGTTTCGCGCCGAAATGAGTATCTGTGTGTCCTATATATCTTTATAATAGCAGAAATCGCATTTTGAAAGGAAAAATGTCAAATTTTTCGGCGCTTCGCGCCCTTTTAAGACGATTCTTTATGATTTTTGCCCTCATAAAACCAGGAATTAGCCAAAATACAGTACTAAAGGTCGATCAACTCTGCTTTTACCACACTAAAGTCGCTACCGTACTATATCATAGAACGCAAAAATTGATGTGTGCAAAATGTACAAAGACTTTTAGGGATTATCTTTGTATATGTACAAACGGACCTTGTACAAAAAAACACTGCCTGGAAGCCATTCTCTGTTCATGTAGGTTTAAGAACAATTTTAACAGCAGAAACAAATATTTTTGCATAGTTTTCTTCTATTTTCAATTAAAAATTTCGATGTTTGGCATCAAATGCAATAAATACAGGAAATCAAGCAGTAAATCACGCTTCTAGACGGCTATGCACCTTAATTTCACAAATTTTCCGGCGCTTCGCGCCAGATTTTTGTTAAAGTCAAAGAAATTTAATGATTTTTTCGCACAAAATTGTCTAAAATATTAAAAATATTAGAAAAAAATATTGCGTCAAAAGTGATTTTATTTAAAAGTATACCAGTAGAACACCGAAAAAACGCTATTTCGCGCGTTAAGGGCATATTTTTTGACCTATTTTTGACTGTTTTTGGAAAGGCTAGGTTACCGCCCCCCCCCTTAGGAAAATCCTAGATCCGCTACTGAACGACAGCGTCTCAAATTGCTGGATAAATTATCCAGAAATAGATAAGTACGATCAATGAATGTTTTTCACGTTTTATCCCTCATACACGCTAATATAATCAAGCTATTTTGGATGTAACTAGCAGGTATGCAGTTGAGATGCATGTGCACTACGGTCTAGGTCTTGGTCACAAGGATGTCCTATCTATCCACACATGTAAAATAATATTTCTCCAGCTCCGGCCTCCAACTCCAGCTCCGGCCGGAGCAACATAGTCCAATCCGGCTCTCGCGATTTTGGCTGCTCCAGTCGATCTCTACCCCTATCCCACTGAATACGGGCCTGGGCTTTGAGGCTGTTCAGCGTAAATTTAATAAATACATAGTTGGATATTATAGCCCTCTTTCTAACAATGAGCGCCTTAAGCAACTTAACTTGTGTAGATTAGAATTCCGTTGCCTGCGTACATGCTTATGTATGATGTATCAAATTATTAGTCAAAAATCTTGTCTTTCCATAACCGATTTTTTGTGCTAATAAAAATACTACTCGCTGCACACATCGCTTTAAGCTCGTGCAAAGTAAAAGTCGCAACAGTTAGTGAAGTACCGTAATTTCAACGCTTTATAAAGTATTTTTTAGCAAAAATTCAAAAATTTTCGGCGCTTGGCGCCGAGTGTCATGCTTACTCTTTATTTAGTCCCAAGCGCGTGATTCAAACACTCCACCATCAATCTACGAACAACCTAAAAGATCTACAATTTATCTCGCCCATTTGTTCAACGATTTCTAGCATGTAATAATTACTTTGCTACAACTTTGCACTGTTTTATTTTGTTTGAACACAAAATTAGCTCTTTTATGTTCATTTATCATTCAATTCATAAGCACAGTGACGCGTTTTTATATCAAATTAGTACATGGCAACCACATTATCATTTTTGATGTTTTAATGGATACAAATGTGGCAGTTTCTAAGTTTATTGAATATTAGGAAGCTAATAATTGTGATTTAGCACAAATTTCTCGATTTATTCAAGGAAATACATTGATCAAAAAACATTGATCTGTTGAATATCATGACATTCTAGAACAGATAAATTAAAAAAGAAAACGACATTCATTACTGACACTTTCATCAGCACTGGTGCTAATAAGGGTCGTGCTGAAAAAACGCTGCACCAATACCTGTTTAGGCATTCCTCGGCAGTATCGTTTTTTCCACATTTAGGTGTTTTTGTGATTCAAAATCTCGAGATGTGGAAAAATTTTGGGCTTGTTTCACATAGTGGAAAATTTTTATAATGCAAAAATGCGTTCTAGAAGGATAAAATTCCAGAATTTTTCGGCGCTTTGCACTGGATTAATTTATTTTTAATCTTTTTTATTGGTGTCCCCGGCGCGCCACGCCAATTGCAGCACTCTTATCGACAACATGCTCTAAAACTTCACTATAATTGAAGATCCTCATCTACTGGAAAGATTTGGTCAATTTTTTGTAATGCAAGAATGCTTGTAAGAGAGCCACACTGTCAAAAATTTTCCAGCGCAAACCGGATTGATTTAATCTTTCTTTCTTACGACGAACGCCTTAACCAACTTAACTGGTGTCGATTAGAATTACGTCACTGCATATTTGCTAATGTATGTTGTATCAGATTATTAGTCCAAAATCTTGTCTTTCCATGTCAGATTTTTTGTGCTTAATAAAAATACTACTTCGCTGCACAAATCGCTTTAAGCTACTTGTTTGCTCTAATTTACAAAAATTCGATTTTTTTATAAGTATATCTCTGTTTGGAATCACCTACCTGATTTTGTAGTTTAACTTAAACATATTCAAATCTAGGTTAATTGATGTCGACTTATCTAAATTCATTAGAGGGCGAGCTTAAATCGTCATTTTTGTGAACTACGCTCGTCGCTACCTTTTGCTGTATACGTTTTACTTTATTGACCGTGCGTTTTATTACTCTCTTGCATTCTTCAGTAATTGTCGCGTTTCAGCAATAAATTATTTCAGTTCAGTTCAGTTCAAAAATGCGTTTTAGAGAGCCAAAATTTCGAAGTTTTCCCGCGCATCGCGCGGATTAATTTAATTTTACATTCATTATTGATGTTAAGGCCATGCCACGCCGATCACTGCCCTTTTATCGAAGCTTGTTTAGAACTCTATTATAATTGAAAATTTTCATCTTCTGCATGGATTTTAGGACAATTTTTGTAATGCAAAAATGCTTTAGATAAATCTCAGAAATTTTCCGTTATTGATCTGATTTAATTATTTGCTATTGATGTTTAGGCCGCGCCGCGCCGATTTGTAGCAATTTTATTGCAAAAATGCTTTTAGACACGAAAAACGTCGAAACTTTCTGGCGCTTCGCGACATTTCGATGAATTATTGAGTTTTTATTCCTCGGTGAGACTCCAGAAATCCGCTAAAGTGCACTAGTGAAGGTCTGAAAATGCAGTATTATTATTACTATTATTATTATTATTATTATTATTATTATTATTATTATTATTATTATTATTATTATTATTATTATTATTATTATTATTATTATTATTATTATTATTATTATATTCATTGCAGTACACTAAATTTACAATAACAATATGTTCAAAAACTCGTTTTGGGTCTGTCGCCTCTTTAGGATGGACTTTCTGCAAAACCCATCGGTTTTTCAACATGAGCGCTCAATTTTTAAACGTTTTTCAGACCCAAAAAATGTGAACCAAAATTTGGAGTGTGGAAAAAAATTTGGGCATGGTTCACCATAGTGATCGACCGGGGCCCAGCCCGTCAATCCCGGCCATTTTTCAGCATCCCCGGCCCCGGCCGGCAAGGTCAAAAAATGGCCGGGGCCGGGAGAAAAATTTAGTGTAATTCGTATTTTGTACAGGCTGTGATACTGGCACTTATTTATCAATGAGCAAGTGTTAATTTTGAGAACTGTACTGATTAGACCATATGTATACTTACTTAGTCCTTGTCATTAAGTTTTCTACTGTGTATAAATGAGCTTTTAATGAATGAATGTTCAGGAAAATCTGCATATTTTCGATTCCTCCACTTAACTTATTTAAACTAAATGCTACTTTTAACTCATTCATTCATAGCTATGGCTAAAAGATTTAGAGTTGACAAATACGTTCTATTTCTAGTTAGAAATTGTACGTTTTTAACAAACTATTTCAACAAAAAACACTTTTACATTCATTTGAATGGGAACCGTGTGCTTTAAAACGCGTTTCCTGTGTAATAGTTATTAGGACCGAGGTTAATTATAGGCGAATATAAACTACGCTGCAGAATTGCGTCCGATCCGATAAACTAAATATGTCTCAAATAGTTTCCTAGGGTCCAGAGTTGAGGGAGGGGTGAAATCCCAAATTGGAGGACCAGAAAATTAGTGGCAAAACAGGGTCTTTTGACTTTTAATTGTATATTTTAGCTAATTTCTGAGTTTCTAACGCCAAGAATTACTAAAATTGTCTCAAAACGGCGCGAAGCGCCTAAAAATTTGACATTTCTGCATTCTAAATTTAAATTTTGCCATTTAAAAGATGTATAGGACAGACAATTTTTCATATCGGAGGGAAATGCCAAAAATTTTTGGAATTTTATACCTTTTTACAGTTTTTATCTTCCCAAAAATCTTTGTGCATGTACAAAGATAGTCCTGGTCTTTGTACATCGGGAAAAATCTTTGGCGAATGCAAAAAACACTCTTTTGTACATGCAAATTTTTGTATACTTTAATATGGTACAGTAACGATTTCAGTGTGGTAGTAGAACATAGTTTTTCGACCTTTAGTAGTGTATTTGGCTAATTTTTGGGTTCCTGAATATTTGACATTTTTCCATTTTTCCATTCTAAGCGTCAGTGTTGCTTATTACAAGATTTAATTCGCATATTACAATTTTTGTAATATTTCTCATTTTTGTAGTACAAGTTGTTTTAGCTTTCTCAGTCGAGTTTTATGTGTGAATTCCATCAGAAGCTCATAAAAATTTCGGCACTTCGCGCCGAACTATCAACTAAATTCAGGCCGAATTATCACATTTAGAAGCACGGTCTTTTTGTATTCGGGGAAGATTTTTGCTGATGTACATAGACGTTTTCAGAGACCGTCTTTGTACATGTACAAAGATTTTTGAAGAACAAAAACTGTAAAAAGGTGTAGAATTCCTTATTGAAAATTCTACCATTTTAAAGATTTTCAAGGGGAGGTAAGTGGCTGCAAAAATGGAGCCGCTTACCCCCTTCCCCTGAAAATAGCCGAGGAATATACATGTGACAGAGGATTTGGGCCATCCCCCATCTCCGCTTTGAAGCCCCGAACTTCCTTGAAAGTCAGAAAATATTTAACCACCCTCCCCCATTTTTTGGCGAAAGCCTGTGCTTTTTTGGCTATTTTTATGTGTTTTTACCATTTTTGAACTAGTCGCTAACCCCCTCCTTCTAAAAATGGCGCGGGACCCCTACCCTAGATTTCCAGCCGTTACATGTAGGTATACTGAGGGAACCTCATAAAATTTTAAGCGATTACATGCATGTTTTATAGTGATAGTTTATCTATTTACTCTAGCTCACATAATAAAATAATGTATCACTTCGTGAAATTCTAATAGTTAGGTACACTTTTGCCATACTAAAAAATTAAGTTCAAAAAATTCAAAAGTTTTCACCAAAAATCGTCTGACAGTGACGTGTGTCTTGGACCCTGAGGGGTAATACCCCTCCCCCATATGGGAATGTGTGATGTCTCATTTATTACATCCAATACCTATTGCATCCAATTGCTACAGCAGCAGTAGCCGTAGCTAAGATTCGAATGATACAGAGTGTGCTAATAGCAGCGACATAGACCTTATTGATGATTCAGACAATGAAACACTAGACTAAATTTGTTTCTTGTGACATAAATAGTAATAAAACTTGATATGAAAAGCCATTTACTACTGAATGGAGCAATCGCTCATTATTTCTTTCCTATGCCCCCCACCCCAAGTATGTGTCATGCAATAATATTTTCCTTGTCTGACCCCGGCCAGCCCCGGCCCCGGCCCCGGGCCGGGGCCGGGGATTTGTTTCCAGCCCCGGTACCGCCCCGGCCCCGGCCAAAAAAGTCGCCCCGGTCGATCACTAGTTCACTACATCGTCGATCCTAATCACTAGGAAAAAGACTGTGCTTGGCAGGTCTTTGGTAATTTTTGATAAAAAGGGCGACCTTACTACAGTAAAATACAAATTGATCGTATAAGAGACTCTATCAATGCCTTGCTTGACAAAAAAAGAAAAATACTAATGTACCCACTGTAAGTAGGGTTTCAACACTTCGTTTCTGATGAAACTAGTGAATGGGGCGCTTCGCAGCTATATTTGCTAGAGCAATATTTTTTGCAAATGGTCGCTTTGCTCCCGTTTGTAAGAAAACACAGATAGTGTACCGGTTTGATAACCACAATGCCAAAAATTGTCTAGATATTCATATGTCTTATTTCTGTAGAGATGGCTCTACAGTCTACCTACCACCCTGTTTCGCCGCGTTGGTTCAACGCTAAATTCCATTCGTTTTGTGCTACGTTGTACCTACATTCCGATGACTGTTTGACCCAGATGCTCAATTTCATGCTTAATTTCCATTTGCACGTATGCGCGACCAGCGCAGCTGCTATAGTGTGTCGCCCGGGACAATTATCATATCTTCATTTCCTTTCCCACACATATTTTCAATAAAAATCCGGGATAGGAAAATGGGTACTCGGGCTTAATGCGACGTGAGTACGAATTAGTATGTGTGCTATCATATCATACGTGTGTTGAAGACTCTATATGTGTGTGTCTCATATTTGTGCCTATTCCGTTTGTACATTCTTTTACCGTAAGCTTTGCCCATATGCCTATCGTTATTCTCGTAGATCAATTCCGCGTTTCTTTGTCCGCGTTTGATACACCTCTTTTTCGTATCGTTTAAAACTGCGTGCCAGCGCAGTTTTGACGATCATTCCGGCACTTTAGGAGTTTTTCATTTTACATTGAGCTTAGAGCCCTTTTTATGCCAGCTTGTATGCTGCGCGTCTTTTTTCTTTTCGGTGCGTCCAGTAGTCTCTGCACGTTCTCCCTGTTGTTTTTCCCCTGCGTGGCTGCAGGAAATCTCGTCGTTTTCGTCGCGTAGTGGGCAGGCTCTTTTCGCCCCTGAGCATTTGCTATTTTATTTGTGTGCCTTAACGGCATTTGTTGTATGCAGTTGGTGGGCTACCTGCAAAATCGTAATTACATTGTTTGTTTTAAACAATTAGCGTAACATGACAGTCGGCAGCATGCATCTTCATGCTGTCGCGTTTTTTATTGCTTCATAATTTTCTGTCGAAAAAAATTGTAAAAATTAATTATTTAATTAACGATGTTGGGCTCGGTTGAATATCCGTGCTTTGTTGAATTCTGTTCTTGTGCTACACTATACTTAGGAACCTTCAATATTTTCAAGCACCGGAATTCGGTCCCAAAACAAGTTAAATAATAATCTTTCTGAGCCCTCAATTAGGTTTCCGGGAACTTACATTATTTAGGTACTTAATCTCAAAAGGGGTTAAGTAAGTAAGTTTCACTAGGTGCGTGCATAGAGGCCAGGCTATCTTGATAGGCCGAGCCACTTACCCCCGAGTCGCCGGTTGGTGATTGTCCCCCCTAAAAAGGGCAATTACCGCCAGTGCGAGCACGTAAGCTTAAGTTAGGGCATAAGTAAGCAGGTGGGTGCAGCATTCGTGCTCCACT